>PITA01006942.1:0-95753 GCA_004023965.1 Spilogale gracilis | reverse complement strand
TCAGGTCATGATCTCAGGGTCCTGGGATTGAGGCCCACATTGGGCTCTCTGCTCAGCAGGGAGCCTGCTTCCTCCTCTCTCTCTGCTTACTTCTCTGCCTACTTGTGATCTCTCTCTGTCAAATAAATAAATAAAATCTTTAAAAAAAATAAAATAAAATCTTTTTTAAAAAAAGGTAATTTCAGGACGCCTGGGTGGCTCAGTTGGTTAAGCAACTGCCTTCGGCTCAGGTCATGATCCTGGAGACCCGGGATCGAGTCCCACATCGGGCTGCCTGCTCAGTAAGAAGCCTGCTTCTCCCTCTCTCACTCCCCCTGCTTGTGCTCCCTCTCTCACTGTGTTTCTCTCTGTCAAATAAATAAAATCTTTAAAAAAAAAAAAAAAGGTAATTTCCCATTTTTTTTTCCTATCTTCAACCCCCCTCTCCCCCAGGGGAACTTGTATGATAATTTACTTTCAGAAGTTTTTCCTGTATCCTACTTGTTCTTTTCTGTTCATCCTTAATTCCCAAGAGGGGATTTCCCCCTCCTTCACTTAATCCACTATTTTTTAGCCTTTAGTTGCCCTAAGGAGGTGCCTGTGATGATTGTTTTCCATTTTGGACCTTCTCTCATGTCTCTACCTGGCAGATCCTACCAAGCCCTCAATGCCTACCAGTGCCACCCCCTCGGGAGCCTTTTCTCAATGACCGCAGCCCCCCTCCCTCTGGTGTATATCCTGGTATAGCTTGGTGTTCTGGCAGGAACCTTGGGGAAAAGTTAATAATTACTCTGATGATTTTAAGACTGAAGAACCATGGGCAGTTTCTGGAATAACAAATAATTATGCTTTTACTCAGGATAAAATTAGTTGTAGGATGAGATCCCCCACGGCCAGTATATTAAGCTAGGATTGTATTGAGTTGTTGTAACAGAGAATCTGCTTAAGATAGCTTTGGACAGAGTTTATTACTCTCAGGAATACGTCTTTGTGTAAGTGGAGGCTGGGTTGATGGTTGTATCAATGACTCGGTGATGTCAGGTCCATCATCTCTTCATTCCCCTCTCTCTCTTTTTTTTTAAAGATTTTATTTATTAGAGCACATGAGCAGGGGGAGTGGCAGAGGGACAAGCAGACTCTGCTCAGGGGAGCCCCATCTGGGCTCTGAGATCATGACCAGAGCTGAAGGCAGATGCTTAACCGACTGAGCCACCCAGGCGTCTCTCTTCATTTCTCTTTGCTACTCCTTCATGGTTACAGTATAGCTGCCACCACTCTTGCCATCATATCTGCATTCAAATCAGGAAGAAGTGACAGGGCTCCACAGCTGTGTCCTCTTCATTTTTAATGGGGAAGCAGAGCTTTTCTGGATGACCCTGTAGCATAGTTCTGCTTTTGTCTCATGGCCTGGGACCAAGTCCCATGAGTACTCCAAATTTCAGGGGACACTGGGACTGTATTGGCCTTTTACCTTCTATAGCAAAGAAGGCAGTGGTCATGGTGGCTTTTGAAGCCAGGTAACAGAGTCCACTGTAATAAGTGAGACAGGGCAAGGCAGTGAGCAAAAGCAGTTATGCCCAATGGTATCCAGGTGGACTCCATCTTAATAGGCATTTACAGAGGGCAGCCATCCCCCTGCCCTTTGAAAATTTTCATTGTGCCACTTTGCTTTTACAAAAGACCCACATTAGTACCCATTTTTTGCTAACCAAAAGGAAAACCAGAGCCTATTTTTGCATTTGTGAAAAAAGATGAAAAAAGAAAATAGCATTCAGCATTGGTCTTGCAGCAAGCCCGCACACCCCAGGCATCGCAAGTCACCCTGCCGCCCTCCTTCCCAGGAACTACTCTCAGCACCCCGCTGCCATCGCCTTGAACTCTGTCTGTGGGCACCTGTGCTTTCTCTCGATTTGTTTTGTGCCTCTTTCGGCAAGATGTGTCCTCAGATATCAGAAACATTGAAGGGAGGTTATTTTTTTGGATCTGGGAATGGCGCATTTTCCCATATAAATTCATGCTTCTTCCCTTTACCTCATTTCAACTTAGGAAAGGCTTCTCAGGACTGCTGTACTTTGGGATAGCAAGGGAAACCTGTGCTCACTTTGTCTCAGTACTGTGCTAGTGCAGGGGGGTTGCTGAGCCCCAGTCGGAGCAAGGGAAAGTGAGGTGTGCCTGGAGCATAGAGTTTACCAGGGAGGGCAGAGTAGGAAGAGGGACAGAATGGAGGGCAGTGGATGTCTGGGAGTAGAAGAATGGAGATAGTTTAGAGGACCTTGAAGAGCTAAATCTGTTGAGTCAGAGTGGGATTTTCCAGAGCAGGGATTTTAGATTTTATTCTATGTTCCAAGGTTTCTTAGCATGCTCCAGAATCGTCTAGAGGGCTACCCAAAACACAGTCTATGGGACCTCCCTCCCAGAATTTCTGAGTCAGTATGTCTGAGCTCGTGCTGGAGAATGTACATTTCTAAGAAGTTTCAAAATGACGCTGAAGCTGTAAATCTGGGGACTACCCTTTGGCATGTTGTACTAAGGCTGTGACAATGTGTAGTAATCTCATTTTCTCATCTAAAAATAATGGGTACAATAACATCTAGGTCTTTAAAGGAAGGAGTGACTAGATGAACTCTATTTTCTGTATCCTTGATGCTCTGGCATCCGCAACCTCACTGACCGGCAGACGCCACCCCTCCCAGGACCAGCTAATTTCTAAAAATAGCAAACAAGTAGCCTGTAAGCACATCTTTGAAATGCAGACCAACCAATCCCAAGTCCTACCTCCACCCACCTTGTATCAGGCTCTTGCAGTCTGCACACTGTCCTCTACCTTAAGTCACCCAGGCCGGGTACTAGACACCTAGGAATCACCCTGATAGCCCAGAGGGCCCCTCCCCCAAATTATTCAATTTGTCCAGTGCTAAACCTGATCAGTTGGCTCACCTTTACCTCCCTTATTCCTTTCTATGAAAACTACAATAAAGGCTGTTATCCATACTTTGCCTTTGCTGTCTTTGCCCCCCCCCCATGGTGCGTGGTGCCCCCTCCCCCCATGTAGAAAGCATATGTTTCTTTAGGGATGTCAATTTCATGTCTTACCATATCCAATTGAAACAAATCCTGGATACATTTTAAAACAGGCACAAAATGCTTCTAAAGCACTTAGCAGAACACCTCCTAGGCATTAGGCAAAAGGAAGTCAGGAGGCATTTGGGGAAGAATGAGGACAGCCTGAAGGATGCATGCGAGGGTGAGGATGGTGGAGATGCAGGCCTCAATTCGGAGGCTATCGGGCTAGCCCTGGGACTGTTCAGACAGAAAGGGAGCAACAGGATATGAAAAAAAGAGGATTTGGCAGCTTTTTGGGGGTGTGGCCAGTTGGTGACCTCATGTCTGAAATGGTTTGTAAGGAGACTGCCTGAAAAGCAGCCTCACTCCTTGGCTCTGGGACTTCTGTGATGGCAGCTGGGAAATCCTGATCGCTTTAGCTCTCCGTCCAACTGAATGTCTTTCTGTGATAAGACCAGAACTCCTAGGTAGCATATCAGGGGAGATTTTTTCCTTCTGTTTCACATTTCCTAACACATATGCAGCACTTGGTGTCGTGTGAAATATAGTTTCATATTTGTATACAGTTGGGAAATAATGGGCTAGCTCACATTTTATTTATTGCAGGACTTCTCAGAATCTTTAAAATTTTAATGAGACTCTGTTAATGGAAACACAGGATTCAGTGTTTTCTTAACTTCATTGTTGTCCACGGGACCTTTTTCTTCAGTGCCTTAGGAGTCTTTTTTTTTTTTTTTTTCTTTCATGGAACACATTTTGGGAAATGCCAGTGTGACTGTCCAAGCTCATGACAATGCTGATGACAATCAAGATTTTTTGTAGGTGGTGTTGATTGTTCTCCTGAAGCTTGTAACTAGAACAATGCACAATTTTTAGACCAGTTTTCCAGAGCTCTGTTTTGCATTAGTCTGTTGATGTAAAAAAGAAAATAAAAAGACATGACTTGTACCCAGATGTCACCTACACAGTTCTTGTCATCCTGTGGAATGACTCATCCCCTGAAAATGGTAGATAGTGTTCATTGTCTTGATAATGGATGATGCTCTTTCATTTACAAAGATGAGGCCAAAAATACCAGGCTTCCTAAAAATAACATTACCTGCTAGCCCCCCTCCTTTCCCTGAAGATTACCTTCCCTTGGTCAGTCTGTAATGCTCTGTTGAAATGCCTTGGGAGTGACAGAAGGAAGTCTCAGAGGAGTGGAAAACTGGACTGACCTCCTTGTTCCTTTCGAACTCAGTACTGATGAGTCTTTCCCTCAGTAAAATGTGTTCTAGAATGTCCTTAAATCCTTTGGATCTGCAAGTAAATTTATGATCCCAAATTTTTAAGAGCAGACTTGAGCAGAATTTGTTTCCAGCACAAGATGCTTCCCTTCAGAGGACCAGAGCTTGTTGCTTTCTTATCAGCTGGGTAGCTATGGTGTTTTTATTGGTTATTTTAGTTTACATGTAGTTCATGTGTGAGTAATTGGTCTAGCTAGCTGTCTGGATGCCCTGAAACTCAACTCTTTCTTCTAAGCAAAAAGTAGTAAAAACTTTAAAGAAAAATTTTATATATATACAATTTATATGTACTTAAGCATTTATATATATATATATATTTAATGACATTATGGTATATATTTATGTATATAATATATGTGGTATATGATATGTGAGGATATGTGTGTGTGTGTTACTATTTTTTAACCAGAATATAGAAAATCTGATGGGCATAATTTTTTTAAAGATTTTTATTTATTTGAGAGAGGGAGAGACAGAAATTGTGAGAGAGCATGAGTGGGGAGGAGAGGGAGAAGTAGGCTCCCCACTGAGCAGGGAACCCGACTCAGGGCTCGATCCCAGGACCCTGGGATCACGGGCCGAGCCAAAGGCAAACACTTACCTGACTGAGTCCTCCAGGCTTGATGGGCATAATTTTTGGTTTTTAGTTTTGTGGGATTGGGGTAATCATTTCTAAAAGTTTGTGCTTGATACTTAATGCTTGGTTTTTGGTATTTTGTTTTACTATCTATTCTTTAATACATAGTTTTAGCTATATTCTTACATGTTTTGAAACATTAAGAGAGCCATGAACCTACTACACAAATTGAGAAACAACTCACTTATGTTGCAATAGTGGAGATAACCACTATTTGAAATTTTGTGAGTATAACCTTGCTTTCTTTTCTTTTTATTACACCTACTTTATCCCTTACCAGTATATTGTTTAGTGGTATTTGATTTTGAACTTTATGAAAATGGTATAATTTAAGTAGTCTCTCTGTTATTTCTTTTCCCTATTCAGCATTGAACTTCCAAGAATCACCATCAGGCTCCCTGCTCAGCAGGGAGTCTGCTTCTCCCTCTTCTCCTCCCCCTGCTCATGCTCTTTCTCTAGCTTCCTCACTCTCTCTCAATTAAAATCTTTTTTTTTTTAAAGTCTGTTTTTTGCTTTGTCCCTTTAATTTTTATCCCTTTGCTCATTTGTTTCTTAAATCCCACATATGAGTGAAATCATATGGTATTTGTCTTTCTCTGACTGGCTCATTTCACTTAGCATTATGCCCTCTAGCTCCATCCATGTCATTGCAGATGGCCAGATTTCATTCTTTTTTTATGGCTGAGTAATATTCTATGTATGTATCACATCTTCATTATCCATTCATCATTTGATGGACACTTGGATGGCTGCCATATCATGGCTATTGTAAATAATGCTATTATAAACATCGGGGTGCATGTATCCCTTTGAATTTGTATTCTTGTATTCTTTGGGTAAATACCCAATCCTGTGATTAGTGGATCATGCCATAATTATATTTCTAACTTTCTGAGGAACCTCCATACTGTTTCCACAGTGACTACAACCAGTTTGCCTTCCCACCAACAGTGCAAGAGGATTCCTTTTTCTCCACATCCTCGCCAACACCTGTTGTTGATTTCAGCCATGCCTCCTGGTGTGAGGTGGTATCCCGTTGTGCTTTTGATGGGCATTTGACAATGAGCGTCTTTTCATATGTCTGTTGGCCCCCTCTATCTTTGGAGAAATGTCTGTTCATGTCTTCGGCCCATTTATTTAACTAGATTATTTGTTTTTTGGGTGTTGAGTTTTATAAGTTCTTTATATATTTTGGATACTAATTCATCCGATATGTCATTTGCAGATATCTACTCCCATTCCATAGGGTGCCCTTTATTTTGTATTTTTCCTCTGCCTTGAAGAAGCTTTTTATTTTGATTAAGTCCCAATAGTTTAACTTTACCTTTGTTTCCCTTGCCTCAGGAGACCTCCCTTGAAAGAAATTGTCACAACCAATGTCAAACAAGTTACCATCTGTCCTCTCTTCTAGGATTTTTACAGTTTCAGGTCACACACATAATGAGGTCTTTAATCCATTTTGAGTTTATTTTTGTGTGGTGTGTGGTGTAGGAAATGGTCCATGATCCTTCTTTTGCATCTAGCTGTCCAGTTTTCCCAACAGGCATTGTTCAAGAGACTTTTTCCCATTGGCTATTCCTTCCTGCCTTGTCAAAGATTAATTGGCTATATAATCATGGGTTTATTTCTGGATTCTTTTTTTTTTAATTTAATTTTATTTTTTCAATGTTCCAAGATTCATTGTTTATGCCCCACACCCAGTGCTCCATGCAATACACGCCCTCAGTACCCACCACCAGGCTCTCCCATCCCCCCAACATCCTCCCCTCCAAGACCCTCAGTTTGTTTCTGAGTCCAAAGTCTTTTATGTTTTGTTTCTCTCCCCGAATTACCCTACTTCCCATTTCCTTTCCTTCTCCTATTGTCCTCTATACTACCCCTTAAGCACCACACGTAAGTGAAACCATGTGATACTTGACTTTCTCTACTTGGTTTATTTCACTCAGCATATTCTCTTCCAATCCAGTCCATGTTGCTATAAAAGTTGGGTATTCATCCTTTCTGATGGAGGTTTAGTATTCCATTGTATATATATACCACATCTTCTTTATCCATTCATCTGTTGAAGGGCACCTTGGCTCTTTTGGTGATTGTGGTCATTGCTGCAATGAACATTGGGGTACATATGCTCCTTCTTTCACCACATCTGTATCTTTGGGGTAAGGACCCAGTAGTGCAATTGCAGGGTCATAGGATAGCTCTATTTTTAATTTTTTAAGGAATCTCCACACTGTTTTCTAAAGCGGCTGCACCAACTTGCATTCCCACCAACAGTGTAAGAGGGTTCCCCTTTCTCCGCAGCCTCTCTAACACTTGTTGTTTCCTGTCTTGTTAACTTTGGCCATTCTGACTGGTGTAAGGTGGTATCTCAGTGTGGTTTTGATTTGAATTTCCCTGATAGCTAGTGATGTTGAACATTTTTTCATGTGTCTGTTAGCCATTTATTTATCTTCTATAGAGAAATGCCTCTTCATGTCTCCTGCCCAGTTTTTGATGTGTTCATCTTCTTTTTGGATGCTGAGTTTGAGTAGTTCTTTATAGATCTTGGATATCAGCCCTTTGTCTATAGTGTCATTTGCAAATATCCTTTCCCATTCTGTGGGTTGCCTCTTTGTTTTGTTGACTGTTTCTTTTGCTGTACAGAAGCCTTTTATTTTGATGAAATCCCAAAAGTTCATTTTCACTTTTGTCTCCTTTGCCTTTGGAGACGTGTCTTGAAAGAAGTTGCTGTGGCTGATGTCAAAGAGGTTACTGCCTATGTTCTCTTCCAGGATTTTGATGGATTCTTGCCTCACATTGAGGTCTTTCATCCATTTCGAGTTTGCCTTTGTGTGTGGTGTAAGAGAATGGTCTAGTTTCATTCTTCTATACGTAGCTGTCCAATTTTCCCAGCACCATTTATTGAAGAGACTATCTTTTTTCCACTGGATATTTTTTCCTGCTTTATCAAAGATGATTTGACCATAGATTTGTGGGTCCATATCTGGACTCTCTACTCTGTTCCATTGGTCTATCTGTCTGTTTTTGTGCCAGTACCATGCTGTCTTGGTGATCACAGCTTTGTAATAAAGCCTGAAGTCAGGTAACGAGATGCCCCCAGCTTTATTTTTCTTCTTCAACAATTCCTTAGCGATTCGGGGCCTTTTTCGGGTTCCATATAAATTTTAGGATTGTTTGTTCCAACGCTTTGAAAAATTTTGGTGGAATTTTGATCAGAATGGAATTGAAAGTATAGATTGCTCTGGGAAGTATAGACATTTTAACAATGTTTATCCTTTCAATCCATGAGCATGGAATACTCTTCCATCTTTTTGTTTCTTCTTCAGTTTCTTTCATGAGTGTTCTGTAGTACCTCGAGTACATATCCTTGATTTCTTTGGTTAGGTTTATTCCTAAGTATCTTATGGTTTTTGGTGCTATAGTAAACGGAATCGATTCTCTGATTTCCCTTTCTATTTTTTCATTATTAGTGTATAAGAATGCAACTGATTTCTCTGCATTGATTTTGTATCCTGCCACATTACCGAATTGTTGTATGTGTTCTAGTAGTTTGGGAGTAGAGTCTTTTGGGTTTTCTACATAGAGTGTCATGTCATCTGCAAAGAGAGAGAGTTTGACTTCTTCTTTGCCCAGCTGGATACCTTTTATTTCTTTCTGTTGCCTGATTACTGTTGCTAGGACTTCTAACACAATGTTGAACAGTAGTGGTGAGAGTGGGCATCCTTGTCTTGTTCCTGAAATCAGAGGGAAGGCTGTCAGTTTTTCCCCCGTTGAAATTTTGTGAGGTTGAGAAATGTTCCCTCTATCCCTATACTTTGAAGAGTTTTAATCAGGAACAAATGTTGTATTTTGTCAGATGCCTTTCTGCATCAATTGAGAGTACCATGTGGTCTTCTCTCTTCTCTTATTGATTTGTTCTATCACTTTGATTGATTTGTGAGTGTTGAACCACCCTTGCATCCCTGGGATAAATTCCACCTGGTCGTGGTGGATAGTCTTTTAATGTATTGTTGGATCCTGTTGGCAAGGATCTTGTTGAGAATCTTGGCATCCATATTCATCAGAGATATTGGTCTGAAGTTCTCCTTTTTGATGGGGTCTTTGTCTGGTTTGGGGATTAGAGTAATGCTGGCTTCATAGAAAGAGTCTGGAAGTTTTCCTTCTCTTTCTATTTTTTGAAATAGCTTCGGGAGAATAGGTGTTATCTCTTCTTTGAATGTTTGGTGGAATTCCCCAGGGAATCCGTCTGGTCCTGGACTCTTGTTTTGGGGGAGGTTTTTGATCACTGCTTCAATCTTGTTACTAGATATAGGTCTATTCAGATTGTCAATTTCTTCCTGTTTCAGTCTTAGAAGTTTAAAGGTCTCCAGGAATATATCCATATCTTCTAGGTCGTTAAACTTATTGGCATATAATTGTTGATAGTAATTTCTGATGATTGTTTCTATTTCCTTGGTGTTAGTCATGGTCTCTCCCCTTTCATTCATAATTTTATTAATTTAGGTCTTCTCCCTTTTCTTTTGGATTAGTTTGGCCAATGGTTTAGCGATCTTATTCTTGCAAAGAACCAGCTTCTAGTTTCGTTGATGTATTCTACTGAATCTCTAGTTTCTAATTCGTTGATCTCTGCTCTAATCTTAATTATTTCCCGTCTTGTGTGTGGGGTTGGTTTAATTTTTTGTTGATGTTCCAGTTCTTTTTTTTTTTTTTTTAGATTTTATTTATTTGACAGAGAGAAACACAGCCAGAGGGGGAACACAAGCAGGGGAGTGAGAGAGGGAGAAGCAGGCCTCCTGCCAAGCAGGGAGCCCGATGTGGGACTCGATCCCGGGTCTCCGGGATCATGACCTGAGCCGAAGGCAGTTGCTTAATCAACTGAGCCACCCAGGCGCCCTCTTTTTTTTTTTTAAAGATTTTATTTCATTATTTGACAGAGAGAAACACAGCTGGAGAGGGAACATATCAGCGGGAGTGAGAGAGGGAGAAGCAGGCTTCCCGCTGAGCAGGAAGCCCGATGTGGGGCTCGATCATGGGTCTCCAGGATCATGACCCGATCCAAAGGCAGTCACTTAACCAACTGAGCCACCCAGGCACCCCAATTTTCCAGTTCTTTAAGGTGTAATGAGAGTTGGTGTATTCGGGATTTTTCAATGTTTTTGAGTGAGGCTTGGATGGCTATGTATTTCCCCCTTAGGACTGCCTTTGCTGTATCCCATAAGTTTTGGATTGATATATCTTCATTCTCATTGGTTTCCATGAAGTGTTTAAGTTCTTCTTTGATTTCCTGGTTGATCCACAGATTCTTGAGCAGGATAGTCTTTAGCTTCCAAGTGTTGTGTTTGATTTTCTTATTTCTGGATTCTATTCTGTGTCTGTATTTGTGCCAGTATCATACTGTTTTGATGATTAATGTTTGAAATATAACTTGAATTGTGGAATTGTGATGCCTCCAGCTTTCCTTTTCTTTTTTAGGTCAGGGTCTTCTGTGCTTTCTTTCAAATTTTAGAATTGTTTGTTCTAGTTCTGTGGAAAAAATGCTGTTGTTATATTCATAAGGATTGTATTGTAAGTATAGCTTGCTTCGGGTAGTATAGATATTTTAACAATATTTATTCTTCCAATCCATGAACATGGAAGGTCTTTCCCTTTCTTTTTCATCTTCCTTTTCTTTCGTCAGTGCTTAAAATTTTCAGAGTACAGATCTTTGACCTCTTGGTTAGGTTTATTCCTAGGTTTCTTATTATTTTTGGTGCATCTTATACGCTATTTGATGGACTGTTTCTCCCCTAATTTTTTTTTTTTTTACAAAAAAACTCCAGAAAAACAAAAAACTGCTAGGAATGTTTTATACATGTCTCCTGCTAAATATGTGGGGGTTTCTCTAGGATAGTGTTTTTTGAATACAGGTTCCAACCCATTAGAGATAAAAGAATCAATTTAGGGAGCACAGTAAAAAATATGAGAGAATATCAAACATAATATGAGTAAATATTCTGCATTGTGCTCTTAAAAGATGTTTCATTTGGGTACTGAGTTTTAGTGTCAAATGTACCAGATAATGGCACATTGTTTTCTACAATGCTTTTTAACAATTTATACTTAGAGTAGTGCTTCATAGAGATTTCCCTTACTCCCTATCTTCACTGTTTGGAATTATCAAATATTTTTATCAGGCTGATAGAGAGATCAGTGTTTCTTTGTAGTTTAATTTGTATGTTCCTGGTTACTAATGAGGTTGGCCATATTTTTTTTTTTTAAGATTTTATTTATTTGACAGAGAGAAACACAGCTAGAGAGAGAACACAAACAAGGGGAGTGAGAGAGGGAGAAACAGGCTTCCCGCCCAGCAGGGAGCCCAACACGGGGCTTGGTCCCGGGACTCCAGGATCATGACTTGAGCTGAATGCAGTCGCTTAACCAGCTGAGCCACCCAGGCACCCCTGAGGTTGGCCATGGTTTTTTTTTTTTTATATTTTTATAAATTTGTTAATCATTAGAAATTTCTCATCTAAGAAGTGCTAGTCTTCAGGCTATTTTTCTATAGAGTTGATTCTTTTTTTTTTTTAATTGACTTTTGGAACTTTCTGATATGAATGTTATGTGATGTTGTGTTATGATATGATATGTTCTGATATGAATGTTCTAATATGAATGTTAATCCTTTGGCAGTTATATATATTTTTTAGATATATTTTCCAAAATTTTTTTCTTAACTACTATAACAGAAGTTAATTTTTATGTAAAATTTTTATTATTCTTTCTTTATTTTTTATTGTTTATTATTCTTTTCTTTTATGGGTCATCTTTTTTTCCTCCAAAGTATCATTCCATGGTCAGAAATATAAGACATCGTGGGTTGCATGGGTGGCTCAGTTGTTAAGCATTTGCCTTCAGCTCAGGTCATGATCCTAGAGTCCTGGGATTGAGCCCCGCATTGGGCTCCCTACTCAGCAGGAAGCCTGCTTCTTTTCTCACTCCCCCTCCTTGTGTTCCATCTTTGGCTGTGTTTCTCTCTGTCAAATAAATAAATACAATCTTAAAAAAAAGAAAAAGAAAAATATAAGATATTGTATCTCTATATTTTCCATAAATTTTAATGTCATGTGGTTTAAATTTAAGTCTTTAATTCTTTGGATTTGGTTTTTATGCATGGTTTTGGGTAGAACTCTCATTTTCTTTTTCTTTTTGTTTGGGGGGGTAAGGTGTATGCAATTAGCCCAGTACTACATATTGAATAAACACATCTTTTTTGCAATCTGGCATAACACCTCTATCATCTATCACTTTTTTGTGTGTGGATCTATTCCTCGACACTCTTCTGTTCTCATGTTTAGCATGAACAGTGATACAATACTGTCTTAATTGCTCTGACTTTAGTAAGTTTCAATTATCTGGTGGTGAAACTCCTCCAGCCTGTTCTTCCTAAGGATGACTGTGGGTTTTTCTTATGTTTTTACATTTCCATATTAGTTTTTTAAAAAATATTTTATTTATTTATTTATTTGAGAAAGAGCGAGAGAGACCACAGAGGGAAAGGGAGAAGCAGACTCCATGTCGAGCAGAGAGGTTGACACGGGACTCGATCCCAGGACCCCATGATCATGACCTGAGCAAAGGCAGACACTTAACCAACTGAGCCACCCAGGCACCCCTAGATTAGTTTCTAAAAGTCCTCATTTGGAATTTTTATTGAAGTTTCAATCAGTATAAGAGAACTGATATCTTTATAAAGTTAATTCTTTCTATCCATAAATACAGTGTATCTCTCATTTTGTCTTTGTTAACATCTACTAATTTTTTCTCCAAGAGATGAGATTCTACCACTTTTTTCTGTGTTGAGTGATTTTTAAAATTAGATTTTCTAAGTATTTGCTAGTTATATTGATTTTTTAATATTGCTTTTATATGCAGCTATCATTCTAAACTCTCATTATTTTAAATAACTTCTATAGATTATGTCAGTTTAAGTTCTTTATCTTCAGTTTTTAAATCTATTTCAGTTACTTACTGAACTGGCTAGAAAGTGATAACAGGCATTGTTTTCTTACTCTTGACTTTAAAGGGAATATTTTCAACATGTTCCCATTAAAAATAATGTTTTATAGGTACATTTAAAACAAAGGTAAGGATTTTCCTTATTTTTCCTATTTTTTTTATGAATAGGCATTGAATTTTATTAGATATTTTGTCTGCATTGTTTGGGATAGTCATGGTTTATCCTTTAATCTGTCAGTGTGATGAATTACACTTGCAGATATTGAAAATTAAGTCACTCTTGGGGCACCTGGCTGGCTCAGTTGGTAGCACATGGAACTCTTGATGCCAGGATTTTGAGTTTGAGCCCCACATTGGGTGTAGAGACTACTTAAAAATAAAACCTTTAACAAAAGAAAAACCACTCTTGCATTCCAGTGATTAATTTATTCATAACTTGCTAATTTATTATTTTGAGAATATTTGTATGATTCTTAATGTTTAGGACTGGTCTATAATTCTCTTTGTACATCTTTGTGTAGTTTTGGGAACAAGTTATACTCATCTTGTAGCATGAGCTGTGTATATTGCTTTTTTAAAAATTCTTTTGAAGAGTTTGTACAAGTTTGGAAAGATACATTTGTTGAAAAGTTTCCTTTTCAATATCTTGGTCTTCCTTTTTCCTTGTGGAAAGATATTTAATTACCACTTTACTCTTTTTAAAGGTTTTTAGGACTAGTCAGACTTCCAATTTATTCTTGAGTTAGTTTGGGCTTGCTTTATTTTTCTAGCTTTTTGACCATTTTTTTTTCTGCTTTCAAATAAAGTTGTTCATAGCTTTCATTTATCTTTTTAATCTCTGCAGTGTCACCAGTTATATTCCAATTTTATTTCCTATTGTTTCCTTCTCTGTCTCTGTCTCTGTCTCTCTCTGTCTCTGGATAAATCCTGTAGACATTTGCTATTTTGTTAGTCTTTTCAAAGAATTAATTTTTAACTTCATTGATCCTATTTTTTTCTATTTTACTAATTTCTTCCCTTTGTTATTTTCTTCCTTCTCGTTTCTTGAATTTTATACTGTTTATACTTTGCAAGTATTTTCAGCCTCTCTCTTTTTTTTATATTATTTTACTTTTTCAGTGGTCCAAGATTCATTGTTTATGCCCCACACCCAGTGCTCCATGCAATACATGCCCTCAGTACCCACTACCAGGCTCTCCCATCTCCTCACCCTCATCCCTCCAAGACCCTGAGTTTGTTTCTGAGTCCAGAATCTGTCATGTTTCGTTTCTCTCCCCAAATTACCGTGCTTCCCCTTTCCTTTCCTTCTCCTACTGTTCTCTATATTACCCCTTATGCACCACAAGTAAGTGAAACCATGTGATACTTGACTTTCTCTACTTTTCACCCTCTCTTCTAAAATAAGCCTTTGAGTTTCTATATTTTTAAAGTATCACTTTGCTCACAAATTTGATATTTTATTTTATTTTTTAAAAAGATTTTTGTTCATTTGTTTGACCGAGAGAGCACAGCGAGAGAGGGAGCATAAGCAAGGGGAGTGGGAGAGGGAGAAGCAGGCTTCTGCTGAACAGGGAGCCTGACATGGGCTTGATCCCAGGACCCCAGGATCATGTGGGAGAGTTCCAAGTGCTTTACACCCTCTCTAGAACTTAGTATGGTCAAGTTTGATATATGGTGGCGGCGGCGGCGGTGGCGGCAGCGGTGGTGGTATTTTTGCCACATTGATAGCATTACCTCATTTAGGCATTCATTTGCATTTTTCTAATGGATAATGTTGAGAAGTTTTTCCCGTGCTTATTTGCCACCTGTATATCTTCCTTGATAAAGTTTCTGTTCAGATTTTTTTGCCCACTTCTAATAGGATTTTTTTCTTATTGTTGAGTTTGAAAGTTCTTTATATATTCTGGCTATAATTCTTTTCTCATGTATCTGATCTGCAAATATTTTCTCTTTCTATGGTTTATCTTTCCAGTTTTTAACACTGCCTTTCATAGAGCAGAAGCTTTTAGTTTTGATGAAGTTTAAGCATCAATTCTTTTTCTTTTATGGATCATGCTTTTGATATTACATCTAAGAACCCATTGCCTAACCTAAGGTCAAAAATACTTTCTCATATATTTTCTTTAAAAATTTTATAGTCTAATTTTGATACTTAGGTATGTGAACTATTATGAGTTAGTTTTTATACATGATGTGAAGTATGTATGGGGCCAGGTTCATATTTTTTGCATATGAACATTCAGTTTTGTCAAAACAGTTTGTTGGAGAGACTGTTTTTCTTCCTTTGAATGGCCTTTGCACTGTTGTCATAAATCATTTGGTTATATTGTCTAGATCTTTCTTATTTATACTCTATTGCTCTTTCTGTCTTTTTACCACCCTACTCTTTTAATGACTTAAAGAAGTCTTAAAATTAGGTAGTCCAACAAATTTATTTTTTCTAAAAATTATTTTAGATCTTCTACTTTTCAGTTTTGTATCAATTTTATATTCAGTTTGGCTGTATCTACAAAAAAATATCCTGTTGAAATTTTGATTGGGACTGCATTTAATCTATAACTAATTTTTGAATATTGATATCTTTATTATGTTGATGTTCCAATCTACACAGTACATGTCTCTATTTACTTAGAGTTTCTTTGATTTGTCATAAGCATTTTATAGTTTCCAGCCTACACCTATACATATTTTGTTAGATTTGTAGGTAAGTATTTTATTTTTTTGTAGCAGTCGTCAATGGCATCTAGTTTTTAATCTCTGGATTCATGTGTTCATTACCAGTACATAGATGTAAATTTTACTTGTGTATGTTTACCTCATGCCCTGCAACCTTGTTGAACTCATTTGTTAGTTTTAGGTATTTTTTCCCTGTAGATTTTTGGGCATTTTCTACATAGACAATAATGTCATCTGTAAATGGGGACATTTAAATTTTTTCCTTTCAGATCTGTTTCTTTTTTGTTTACTTTTCTTGCCTTATTGCACTGACTCAGACTTGTGGAACCTTGTGGAATTAGGGTCAAGGTCCGACATAGTTAGCCTCAATCTGCATCTTAAGGAGCAAAACATCTAATCTTTCCCCATTAGGTAAGATGTTAACTGTAGGATTTTTTTGGTTTGATATTGTGTTTTATTTTTCATTTTGTGATTATTTTGTTTTTCAAATGTTATTTAAGTTGAGGAAGTCCCCTTCTAGCTCCAGCTTTCTGAGAGTTTTCACGAAGATTAGGTTTTGAATTGAATCGCATTTTCAAATGCTTTTTTCACCATCAATTGATATGATCAGGTTTTTCTTCTTCAGTATGTATTTAATATGATGGATTTTATATGATTGATATTCAGATCCCTGGAATAGTATCCCTGGAACAAACCTAACAAGTGGTCATGATGAACAATTATTTTTATGTATTTCTGAATTCTATTTGGTAATGTTATGTTAAGGATTCATGCACCTATACTCATGAGGAATACTAGTGCCAGGAACCAGCCTCAGCAGAGATGTGGGCCCCGAACCATGGGATGTCTGGCAGGTGAAATAATGAAACAGACACAGAGATATGATGCAAGCTGACAGACCGAGGTCAGTCAGGAGAGACCTATGAAGCAGGCTCAGGCTCAGGCTCTGGCTCTCTAGCTCTGGCTCTGACTCTCTAGCTCTGGCTCTGGCTCTCTGGGCTCTGGCCTCTGGGCTCTCCGGCTCTGTTTCTGTCTCTGCTTCTGTCTCTCTGGCTCTCCTTTTTCTCTGTTTCTGTCTCTCTTGCTCTCTATTTCTCTGGTTCTGTCTTTGTAGGCTCTCTGCATTTTTCTCTGCCTTTGTCTCTGCCTTTTCCTTTTCCTCTGTCTCTGCCTTTTCCTTTGCCTCTGTCTCTGCCTTTGTGTCTCTTGACTGTCAAGGGTCCCAGTCTTTTATTATTCCAAAGCGAGGACATTGGGTGGTGCAGTTAAATCTTTAACTGCTTTTGCACCCACCCTAGAGACAGGATTAGTATTGTTACTGCAGGGTACAGAGTGATTGCTTAAACTCACAGAAGCTGAGACCATTGAGGCAGAGGGATCAAGGAATACAGATAAGAGATACAGAGATATGATTACCAGGAGGAGGATTAAATGGAACAATGTATCTTGGATAAGCACTTGCCCTAAGCACACGTCCCAGGGACACAAAGTCCATATTGCCCTGGCCCACAAGGTACATGGCTTTCCCAATTCTTGGTGGGGGAAAGCCTGAAGGGACTTTCATTCACATTCACGGGTACCTCCACTAAAGTTTCTGGTGGCTTGGGCATGGCGGGAGGGGCGGATCACACATCACATATAGACATATTAGTCTATAGTTATTATTTATGTGTTTGTTTTTACTGTTCTTTGTCTGGTTTTGATATCAAAAGAATACTCCCTTTATAAAATGAATTGGGAAGTGCTCCCTCCTCTTCTGTATTCTGGAAGAGATTGGGTAGAAGTGGTGTTAATTCTTTTTTAAGCATTTGGTAGATTTCTTTTGCGGAGCCTTCTAGACCTGAAGATTTTTGGGGATGGGGAGGCATAATAGTATAAGTTCAATTTCCTACTATTATAAGGCTATTCTAATTGCCTATTCCTGGGGCATCTGGATGACTCAGTTGGTTAAGCATCTGCCTTCAGCTCAGGTCATGATTTCAGGGTCCTGGGATTGAGTCCTTTGCTGGGCTCCCTGTTCAGCGAGGAGCCTGCTTCTCCCTTTCCCTCTGCTGTTCCCTTTGCTTGTGCTCTCTCTCTCTCTGTAAAATAATAAAATCTTTAAAAGCAAACAAACGAACAAAAACCCTACTTGTCTGTTCCTTTTTTTTTTTCCTGACACAGAGAAAATACAGGTAGGCAGAGTGGCAGACAGAGGGAGAGGGAGAAGCAGGCTCTCCACTGAGCAGGGAGCCAAAGGCAGGTGCTTAACCAACTGAGCCACACAGAAACCCCTCAAATTGTCTATTCCCATTGGGTATATTGTGATAGTTTGTGCGTTTTGCAGAATTAGTCCATTTCATGTAAATTGTTACATTTACATATATGAGGTTGTTCGAAGACATTTGTCTTCTCTTTTTCTGTCTTTTCAGTTGTATTATAGTATATTTAATTGTACTTATTTTTTTCAAAGAACCAGCTCTATCATTGATTTTTCTCTTTATTATTTTTTTTTGTTTTAAATTCATTTATTTCTGTGCTTATCTTCATGCTATCCTTCCTTCTCCTTACTTTGGACTTATTTGGTCAACTTTTTATAGCTGTGGCAGTAGGAGGAACTTAGATTTTAATTTGAGAATGTTTCTTTTTCTAATGTATGGATTTGGTGCTGTCAGTTTCCCTCTTAGCACTGCTTTGGCTATATCCAGCACTTTGATACATTGTATTTTCATTTTTATTCAGTGCAATATTTTTTATTTATTTCTTTTGGCACTTTCTCTTTGACCCATGGATTATTTATAAATATTTTATTTTGTGTCCAAGTGTTTGACCTTTCCAATGTTTCCTTCGTATCTTTCTGTTACTAATTTCTATTTTGATTCTACTATAGTCAGAGAGTGCATTATATATGATTTCAGTTATTTCAAATGAATTCAGGTTTGTCTTATGGCCCCAGATATTGTCTGTCTTGGTATATGTTCCATGAACCCTGGAAAAGAATGCGTATTCTGCTGATGTTGAATGGACTGTCCTATAAATGTCAATTCAATTCTATTTGTTAATGGAGTTGTGTGTTCTTACATATTCTTCCTAATTTTTTGTATCTAGTTTATCAGTTGTTAAGAGAAGGGTGTATTGAAGTCTCATAGTGCTATATGTTCTTGCTTCACATATTTTTAGTTTTGTTGTTTAGTTCACCCACATTTAGGATTGCTGTGTCTTTCTGGTGGATTGACCTTTCATCATTCTATCATATTCCTTTCTGTCTGTGGTCATTTTCTCTGTATTGAAATCTATGTTCATATACTCACTCCTGCTTGCTTCTGACTAATGTTTACCTAGTATATTTTTCTACAGTTTTACTTTCAATTTACTTATGTAATTAAATTTGAAGTTAGATTCCTGTAAGCAGCATATTTTTTAAAGGCTTTATTTATTTGAGAGAGAGAAAAAGCATGAGTGGGGGGAGGGGCAAAGGGAGAAGGAGAAGCAGACTCCCCACTGAGCAGGGAACCTGATGCAGGGCTGGGTCCCATGTCCCTGGGTTCATGACCTGAGCCAAAGGCAGATGCTTAACTGATTGAGCTACCCAGTTGTCCCTAGACAGCATATTTTTAATCCACTCTTCCAATATCTGTCTTTTAATTGACAAATTTAGGCCATTTACATTTAACATAAGTCTGGCTATCTTAAGGCTATAGTCCATTTCATTTTCTAAGTTTTTTTTTCCTGTTTTTCATTGTTTTGTTTTCTTTTTCTTCCCTTCTGGATTAGATTACATTTTTATTTCCTATGGCATTTTTGAGTGTATCTCCTTATGTAGCTGTTTATATATACATACCTTATATATTACATAAGGTATTACACATACATAGCTAACCATAGTCTACTGGTACCATTATTTTACCAGTTTGAGTGAAATCTAGAAACTTTACTTTCTTTTATGTCCCTTTACCCTCTTTCAATTATAATATAATTGTATTAAATATTTCCTCTACATACATTTAGAGCCACATACACGATGCTACAAATTTTGCTTCAACCATTAATTTAGAAGACTTAAAAGGAGAAAAAAAGACTATTTTATTTACTGTTTTTGATTACCTGGGTTTGTTTGTTTGTTTTCCATCCTGATACTTCAAGGTTGTTTCTTTTACCGTTTCTTTTTGATTGTTTTTTATTTAGAATTTCTTTAGCAATTATTTAAGGCAAGCCTGCTGATAACATATTTTGTTAGTTTTCCTTTATCTGAGAATATCTTGATTTTTTTTTTATTCCTGTACGTTATTTTCATTGAATATAAGATCATAGATTAGCAGTTAGTTCTTTTCTTTCAGTACTTGAAAAATGGTATGCCACTTCCTTCTGTACTCTGTAATTTCTCATCAGAAATCTTCGGTAATTTGAGTGGTTTCCCCTCTGTTAGTAAGGTATCATTTTTGTCTCTCTGCTGTCAAGTCCTTGCATTTATTTTCAGAAATTTGACTGTGAGTCTTGGTGAGGGCTTCTTTATGTTTATCCTGTTTGGGTTTGCTCAGCATCTTGAATATTATGTCCTTTGCCATATTTGGGGAATTTTCAGCTGTTATTGTTTTTAGTTCTTTTCCAGCCCTACCTTATTTTCCCTCTTCTGAGACTTGGATGACATAAATATTTGATCCCCTGTTATAGTTCTACCAGTCGCTTGTTTTTGTTTGGTCCACTTTTGCTCTGTTGTTTAGACGAGGAAATTTCTCTTGTACTTTGTTCTAGTTCACTGATTTTTCCTGTGCTTCCTCTATTCTGGAGTTGAATCTGTCCACCGGGATTTTTCAATTTAGATTATTGCATTTCTCAACTCTAAAATTTTCTTTTCCGCCTTTTTTAATCTTTTTGTTTTGACGCTTGTTTGTTTCAAGCATGTTCGTAAATGCTCATCAAGGCATCTTCACAGTGAATGCTTTCAAGTCTTTGTCAGATAATTCAAACAACTCTCATTCTGCTTTTGGGACTTATGGTCTTCATTCAATTTGAGATCTTTCTGCTTGTTGATATGATGAATCATTTTTTTAAAGATTTTATTTATTTGACAGAGAGAAACACAGCCAGAGAGGGAACACATGCAAGGGGAGTGAGAGAGGGAGAAGCAGGCTTCCCGCCAAGCAGAGAGCCCGATGTGGGACTCGATCCCGGGTCTCCGGGATCATGACCTGAGCCGAAGGCAGTCGTTCAACCAACTGAGCCACCCAGGCGCCCTGATAAATCATTTTTGATTGAAACTTGAGTATCGTATTATATGATGAAATTCAGGGTTTTATTTAAACTCTCTCTTGGCTGATGTTCTCTGATACCATTTCAGTAGGGGAAGGGAGAATTCTGCTTTGTTATTGCCAGGTGAAAGTAGAAGTCCAGGTTCACCACTTTGCTTGTGTTGATGCTGTGGCAAAGGATGGTTTTGTTACTACTGGATGATGGTGAAAGTCCTGACTCCCCCTACACCTCCTGTTACACCCCCTCCACAGGGAGGGAGAGGGATGCTTTGTCACCACCAGGTGAGGGTAGATGTGTGGACTGCTCATGTGGTTTCCACTGTTAATGGCCCAGCAGTGGCAAGTGTCCCAGCTCTGTACTCAAATGTCTCTAATGCTACACTGGCCAGGAAGAGGCGGGGGGAGGGTTGAGTGCCTTGTTATATAGCCTGGCAAGGGTGGAAGGCTAGGCTCCCTTCCCAGTGTCTGCTGGTATGGTTGGGGTAGGACAACAGTTTTATTGTCTTTTTTTTTTTTAATATTTTATTTATTTATTTGACAGAGTGAAACACAGTGAGAGAGGGAACACAAGCAGGGGGAGTGAGAGACAGAGAAGCAGGCTTCCCACCAAGCAGGGAGCCTGATGCAGGGCTCGATCCCAGGCCTCCAGAATCATGACCTGAGCTGAAGGCAGTCGCTTAACCAACTGAGCCACCCAGGCACCCCAGTTTTATTGTCTTTTGTTGTTTGTTTTTTTTCTTGTAGCATTTGGCTCGAGTGAGCAATTATTGTCTGTAAATGTTTTCTATCTTGCCAGGTTGCTTCTTTCCTGATTCTTCGGCCAGCAAGGCCTGGCCTTTGTTGGGCTTGTTTGGGCTGTTCTCACTGATATTTCGGTTCACAGCTTCTAAAGCTCCACGTGTGGAGTATGTGAAGCAGAAATCCCCCCACCCCATGCCATTCACTGGGTCTGGTGGTACCTAGCCAGTCTGCATTCCGTCCACCTTGTGGAGTTTTCTTGTTAGTTTTATACATAAGGTCCCAGGGTTTTGTTTTGGCTTAGTGAGGGGGAGTAAGTGAAATGTGTTCACTCCATCCTCCCAGAAGCAGAAGTCCTCACACTCTTACTTCAGTGTATCATTTGTTCTTCAGTATTTCATGCCAATGATAATTCTGGTCATTGAAGTTCTCCGGGCTCTCTGTATGTTGTTTCTTCTTTCTCTGTACCTTTAGTGTTGGAGAATCTGTTTTCATGGGAATTTACAGTGTATAGGTGAGAGTATGAGAAGGAGAGAGAGACTTCCAGAGACACAGAGAACACAGCTCTGTGAAAGAAATCATTGACAGAACCTTGTTTCACTGAGATTGTCCAGATGAGAAATTGAGAATGCTTTGCTCCAGAGAAGATTCTCATTCTCCCCGGATGTGATGCTAATAGGGTTGCTAATAGGTTGGGGCCACTTCAGCCCATGTCAAACACTTTCACAGAATGTGTTTATCTCAGGCTCAAGCCCCCCACCTTCTCATGGGGGCCCCTCACCCCCGGTTGCCCCATTTCCGTGGTGACATTTGCATTTATCACCAGAACTCAGTGTTTTCTTTTTTGCTGTTTATTGATCCCTACTCAGATTTCTGTTACTTTTGCTTGTTTGTTTGAGGGAGGCTATGGGGTACAGGTTGAGGAACATGCTTCATTCTGTTACTTAAAAAAAAAAAAAAAAGGATGTCTGGAAAGAAAGAAACGTGTTTTCTGTCTTTCATCCAGGTTCTTTTCTGTAGCAAAAGAGTCTGTGGGGGCTCTTGTTTGCTGAAGGATTTATGGTTCCCAGTCAGTCCCAGGATTGTCCATATTTTCTCTTATTAGAAATATCTGCTGCTCATCTCTGTTTTTCTAGTCTCGCCATGAACAGAGTGTGGGGAATAAGAAAGAGACTATGTTCCTAATTTTTTTTTTTTTTATACTGATATGTTTCTCAATTTTCTCCTTAGGGCAGAAAAGACTGAAGTTCTGAGCGAAGACCTTCTTCAGGTAAGGTCGTCATCGGCCCTCCAATACGGGCACCAAATGTGTCTTCCCCTTACAACCTGAGCCATTCCCGTAGCTGTTTTAACTGCGGACTGCTCTTGGTGCAGTCTCTGCGGACACCACCTTTTCTCCTTCATGCTCTTTAAATATCGATTGGCCAAACCCGTATTTAAAGAGCGTAAGTTTTGGGAGACATAGGTCATCTGAGTGCAGGGTTCACAGAGAGCCCTGAGCTTCCCATTGCCTGACCCGCTCCGGTTCCCCAGCATTGGCTGTTATCTCCCCCCCAGTGCTTGTCTTTGTAGAGCACGGGCTGGACTCCCCTCCCATGATTGTCCAGATCGATGGCCCCTACTTCTCCTGACCTTGCCCTCGCATGGGGACCCCCCCCTCTCTGCAGGTGGAGAAGCGCCTGGAGCTGGTGAAGCAAGTTTCCCACAGCACACACAAGAAGCTCACTGCATGTCTCCAGGGTCAGCAAGGGGCCGAGGCCGACAAGCGTTCTGTAAGTACCTTCCTACCCCCGCCCCGCCAGCAGCCTCACCCCTGCAGGATGGGGGACACACTCCTGGGGCCTCGTTTGGGGTGGCCATGTCGTCTCTCCAGCCATTTCTGTGTCTGTGAGTTGACAGGTGGTGCGGCAGCCCCTTCGCACCTCTTCCTGCCCTTTAACCCCGCCTGAAGCATCGCCCACCCTGAGCAGGCAGGACACGGTCCCTCTTTTTGTTCTCCCTGCACCAGGGCGGCCAGAGTGCGCTTGGGAGTTCACTGTTAGGGGAGCTTAAACCTGTGTCTTGTCTCTGCTTCAGCTCACTCATACAATCCATGTGCCTCCACGGTACCATAAGATCTCACGGGAAAAATTGCACTGTGGTTTCTGAGGTGACCAGTGACCTATAAAGACGCTGGGAGAAGGATTTTCCCTATAATGCAACAGTTACCGAGAGAGCCTACCAAGTGAATGTGTCCTAATGGCTTTGGGGGTAGCCTGCATTAGACCTTGGGCGTTGTGTATTGTGATCCTCTTGAGCAGTCCTCACTGGAAACAATCATCATTGCTGGCTCACTTTCCCTCCTGATGTCCTGCCCCTCCCCCAACTCCACCAAAGCTTAAAATACATTCTTAGATGTTCCTTTTGGCTTTATGACAAGGGATCTGCAATCGGGGATGTTTTCATTGTCCTTGAGTTTAGAGTTGACATGCTTGGTGTCTGATTGCCTCTGACCCAGACCTACTGTTGGCTTCTGCTTCCCAGTGTTCTCTCTGAGTGTGGCCCCCACCCTGCAGCCCCCAGCTCCTGTGGCCTCCTTTCTAGTGATGGTCATGTGATGTGTCGTGAGGCTTCATTCCGGTCCCATGCTGAAGTACAAGACCCCGCTCTGCCTGCCTTGTCCATCATTCTGTTTTCTTCTTAGCCCTGGTGTCGTTTTTGTTTTTTGGGATTTTTTTTTTTGAGTATCCATTTCAACTTTTTTTTTAGATTATGCTAGTCACCATACAGTACATCCTTAGTTTTTGATGTAGTGTTCTGGGATTCATTATTTGATTATAACACCCAGGCTCCATGCAGTCCGTGCCCTCCTTAATACCCATCACCAGGCTAACCATTCCCCGCCCCCCCCGCCGTCCTCCCCTCTAAAACCCTGTTTGTTTCCCAGAGTCCATAGTCTCTCTTAGTTTGTCTCCCCCTCTGATTTCTGCCCCCTTCTCTTAATGTCCTCCATGTTATTCCTTATGTTCCACATATGAGTGAAACCATATGATAATTGTCTTTCTTTGCTTGACTTATTTCACTTAGCATAATCCCCTCCAGTCCCATCCATGTTGATGCAAATAGTGGGTATTCATCCTTTCTGATGGCTGAGTAGTATTCCTTTGTATATATGGACCACATCTGCTTTATCCATTCATCTGTTGAAGGAGCTGAGATGCCCTTCAACAGGTGAATAGTGTTTTCTTTCTTAATATTCCCAACAGGAATCTCTTACACGTGGCAGAAATGAAACGTTCACAGGTTTGGAAAATGTCTATGGAAGTAACTCTGTGTATATCGGGAATTTCAGCAAGGGGAATCTAAATGGTCTAAAGGGAGAGTCTGCAAAATTGCTTTGGATGTGAGACCTATTCATTAAACAAACATCTAAGGTGGGAGGGACTCCAGGAGACAGATGTTTTGGGTAGGGGCCTGCCGCCCGGCCTGGCTGTTACCCGCTTCCTTTCATTTGTTCTTAAAACTACTGTTTTTAAAATAACTGGTCTCTAGTACAGAATAGTTTAGAATCAGGAATAGCAACTGAATGTTATTGAAGAGGGAAACTGGCCTTTGGTGTTGGTAGGTTGATTACTTTTAGCGTTATGTTTTCTGGGATAAGGTAAAATTGCCTAGATGTGTCGGGTTTGAATTGAAATGAGGGTCTTGAAAACTATGTCAGTTAGGAGGCATTTGACTCCCTACATGTCCTAAAAGATAGGTTATTAATTGAAAATTTAAGATTTGGTGAGGCCAACAGTTCAGGGGATCATTGGCTTTGAAAACAAGTTTGATGGGGGGGGGGAGTGCACCCTTTGCCATGAAGGGCCGTGCGGGGAAGCACCTAAGTCGCTCAGGATAGAGGGAGGCAAATATGGGCGAGAGACATGATTGTGCTATGATTGTGCTTTCATCTAGGAGGAATGGATGAGGTGGGATGAACAGGCTTAGGATTGGCTTGTTTGGGTAACTCCAGCAGGCTCTCTCCCTAGTTGTCTGGGACCTGGCCCCATAGGGGTTAGGGCAGGTGGATGGTGGCCTGAAGAATGAGAGCCCCATTAAAGAGGTAGTTGGGATGTAGACTGTGGATTGATTGGCTTTCATTTGACAGGCACACTCATGGGTGAACTGTTGACTGTCTCTAAGTATTGGCTAACCCTGGCAGAGGCAGTCCCTCAAGGGTTAGCAAGACACCAGATGTCAAAACTTCAGAATACAACACATAGAAGACATAGTTAACACACTGATTAATTGTGACTTCAGCAAAAAGGTACTTACTGTATCACTTCACGTGATGTCTGAAGTAGCGGGTTGCAAGGTGTATTCATCGGCTTTGGGTCAGTAGTTCTGCAGGGTTCTGGCTCCCCCTGGTTGTAATGTGGCTGCTGCAGCTCCAGACATCACATCTTCACGTAATTGCATCAAAGGCAGAAAACAGGAGCATGGGTGATAGGAGGATGAACTAACTTTGCATGCTTTTTTGTTGTTGTTGTTGTTGTTCATTTTCATCAGGGAGAAAAACGTCTTTTCCAGAAGAATGTCTTTTGTCTCCCTGCCTGGGAGGCTGAGGAAGTGGAAATATGTCGGAGAGAAATGGGTTTGCCTTGGCTGTGTGTGAGGCACCTTCTGGGGCGCACGTGAACCGGCTTTTGTTAGCAGGGAGGGTGCACAGTGGCTGTGTGGCTATGGTGGGGCCCTGAGGGTTGTGGCCACATTAATACAGTGATCACTGTGTGAGATGGACTCCCCTGGGGTTGACCTGGAGGAAGTCTTTGCTGGACGGGTGCTTAAGTAGGTCAGTGATTTCCCCACACAGACTTCATGTGTTTGACTGGCTCAATGATTTCTTGAGCTGATCACTCTTTTCATGTTCTCATAGGACTGAATATAGTATCTGGCTGAAAAGAAAGTCAGAGAGCTATTTTAAATATTTAACAGCCATAGACCGGCATGAGAAAAACGTCCAAAACCATGACTCAAATACAGTCTTCCAGTTTTTTTCTAAAGTAACACATCAAGGAATTTAATAGGAGACGCGACACTTATTAATTGCCTTGGGTACTGAAATACTCAGTTCTTTGAGATTATTAGATAAGGGGATATGTCAAGATCTAAGGAACAGGCAAAAAGAAAAAGATACGAAAAGTGAGAAACTTAAAAAATATTGAAGGGGGCAGAGTGTGAGTGAGGAAAGTAATGAAAAAACACAAAATGGTGAGGTTGGGTGTGAAGAGAGGGTCGAGAAGTAAATACAGAAAAGAAACTGATGGGGGCCAGTGGGGAGGGCGGTGGGGGACGTGTGACATGGGTGGAAGGGGAATGGGAGGTACCAGCTTCCGGTTATGGATTGAATAAGTCACAGGGATGAAAGGCCCAGCATAGGGAATGTAGTCGGTATACTGTAATGGTGCCCTATGGTGACAGATGGTAGCTACGCTTCTGGGGAGCATAGCATGCATGTGTATACAGTTGTCCAGTCACCATGTTGTACACCTGAAGCTAGTGTGACATTGCATGTCATCTCTACTAAAGTAAAAAGAGAGACGGTCAAGAGATGGTCGCTCTCCGAGGGAATGAGGCCGGGTGAACCGAGCAAATGGAGTCTTAATGTCTCAGAATGGGACAGGACTATAAGAATGTCCGGTAGGGGGCGCCTGGGTGGTTCAGTCAGTTGAGCATCTGCCTTTGGCTCAGGTCATGATTCTGGAGTCCAGGGATGGAGCCCTCAGTCTGGGCTCTCCGCCCGGCAGGGAATTGGCTTCTCCCTCAGTCCCTCCTCCCTCTTGTGCTCACTCTCTCTCTCTTTCAAATAAATACATAAAATCTTTTTTAAAAAAAGAGTACCCAGGCAGTGTTGGGCATTTAATCGGAGCACACGGCAGGTTGTTGCTTTTTGTCATTTCATTTTTAAACAAGCTCATTAGCCCATTAGCAGTGTAGTAGTTTCCAACAGCAGAACTTTTATCCTACACCTCTAAAGGCTTGGCTCTGAAAGCTGGGGCTGGCTGTCACCTGGGAGGGGACAGAGATGTGGAGTTTTGTGGCCGTGACCTGAGTGAGCAGAGCAGGGTTATTCGGTGAGTATGGAGTTAAACTGGATTCCTTGCGTGGGATGGAGAATAGACAGGATCTGAATGAGGTTTCCATTTTGTTTCCTTTAGTTCAAGCTAATCACCAGTTAACTCTCAGTTTTTAAGATCGTCAGGAAAGGAAAATGTTTGGTTTTGCACAATCCTTGAGTTTCTAGTGGGGAAGTCACATTCAACAAATACACCATTAGCAGGAGTCCTTCTCTACCTTCCTTACTAAGTACTTGGAAAGCACCACGTCCACCATGCAAGGGGGCTCATCTGTCAAGTGCGGAGCAAACCCAGCAGGAACTCTGTCCTCTGGAAGCTCACGATCTTTCGGGAAGCAGCAGGTACATGGAGTCATTAGTTCCTCAGCTAAGATTTCAGGGCAAAGAAGAAGAACTCACTAGGAATTAAATAGCGAAGGTTTCTGTGAGGAAGTGGTCTTTTAGGGCAGCAGAGGGTGAAGCTGCTTCTAGGACAAGGAGCAACAGGTGCAGAATTTTCAGAGACAAGAAGGAGTCCAGGGCATCTTTGAGAGACATGAAGG
Source organism: Spilogale gracilis (assembly GCA_004023965.1). Classification (NCBI taxonomy): domain Eukaryota; kingdom Metazoa; phylum Chordata; class Mammalia; order Carnivora; family Mephitidae; genus Spilogale; species Spilogale gracilis. The sequence goes on along the minus strand of PITA01006942.1, from coordinate 67,512 downwards.
TATCCAATGACTAAAGTATGGACAGCGACAGGGAGAGGGGCCAGAGATGGAACTGTGGGGACCCCGTTACACCTTATAGGCCATGGTAAGGATTAGGAATTTATCCCTCAGAGCAGTGGGAGTCAGTGTTTTAATCAGGAGGGGTATGATCCGATTTATTATCAATTGTGTGATAAATGGATATATGGAGGCAGAGGCTATGGTGGGATTAAGGGACAGAGAAATATGGGAGCCACCTAGGTGAGATGCATTGGGATCAGGGAAGACAGAGAGAAACCAGCAGATGGGGTAGATACGTGATGTAGAACATGCAAGACATGAGTCGATGTTGGGATGTTAGTGGGAAGGGCTTTCGAGTTCTCTGGCTTGAGTGACTGTTGACTCCATAAGATTTGATGAGATCATCTAAGGAGACAAATGGCCCTTTCATCAAGTGCCCCAGAACCTGCAGCATTTTAAGCCCTAACAGGAGTTGGATCTAGCAAAGAAGGCAGAGCAGTCAAGAATAGTACAGGAGATCCACCTTCTACTCATGTCTGACTCCCAGATGTCACCTTGTATTTTTTTCTTTCTCCACCCAGACTTTCACAAGAACCCACCTGCTCCTCTTCCAGACAATTTCCATTTTCTCCATTATTTGCCACCCCCATTCATGCTCGCATCCTCTCTGGCCTAAACTTGGCCGACTCTGGCAGGCCTTCTCCTCCTCCTCAACCCTGTTCCCTTCATAGTCCATTTTCTACATGGAGATCAGATGGGGCCACCATCCTGCTGAAATCCCAGCAAAGGATTCCCATTGTAGAATCAGATTTCAGCTCCTTACCACGGCCCTTGGACCCTCATGACACTCCTTTGCCTGCATCTCTGAGTTCGGCTCTTGCTTCCAGCCCCATCATCACTCTCCCCATGGAACACAGACATGGCCACAACTTTTTTCTTTTCTGATTCTCAGCCCTGGGATTCTCAGGACAGCTCCCCTTCCCACATGATGTCCTCTTCCTCCCCCAATCACATCACCCCACTTTATTTTCTTCAGAGTGCGTATTATTATCCAAAATCATTATGATCATTACCCATCACCGATGAGTTCCACAGAGCCGGGATCTTGTCTCTCCATCACAGCTGTATTTTTAATGCCTAGAACAGGGCCTGCCACAGGGTAGGCAAGGCTAAAAATACATTTGTGTCATGAATGGATGGCCCGTGAGTATTTTAGGCACAGAACCTGCCGAATGTGTCAGCACGCTACTTTGAATCTTTCCTGTTCTCTACAGAAGCAATTTAGTATGATGAATCTGCGTTTAAGCTCTGGAAGCTTGACTGCCTAAGATTGAAGCCCAGCTCCCCTGCTTCCTGATTATACATGACCCTGGGCAAGTCCGTTCAGTCTGGAGGCCCTGGTTTCCTCATTTGGGAAATGGTAATAACAGTAATGAATTTCTTCCCAGTAAGTTGTTTGAGAGTTCAGCCTAGCATGCCTAGCACGGTGCTTCACATAAGTAAACATTAAAGAAGTAGAACCAGCTGCCCGTTATCAGCCCCTTTTGGCTGAAACGACCATCAGGAGCTCCTGAACCTTAGCAGCATATCTGAGCTGTGCTTTTTGGGGAGTGACCCCCAGGAGAGCTACTTGCCTGGGCTTGGAATTAGAGGATAACAGTTTTCAGAATTAGAGGGTATGGCGTGTGTGTGTGTGTGTGTTGGGGAAACAGAGCGGATATTAGTATTAGGCTTTCTGTCTCTGAGTCATCCTACAAACTGTGTTGCTTGTGCCCGAGATATCTTAGAACAGTCATCTCAGGAAAGTCAGATTGATAACTTCCAAACCTGGAACATTCTGTCTTCCCTAACCTTAATTCTTCAGGTTCTACTGGTGCTGTAGAATCAGGAGAAAGAGTCTTTTAATAACTTCTCTTTGATTTGAAAATCACTGGCTGGGATGAAGCTTGTTAAGTAAGGTCTTTTTACCCCAGGCACTCGTATCTCCCCGAGCATCAGGTAGCTCTCAGCCTAGATCCTTGCTCGTACAGGGAGACCAATTTCAGCTGTTTTTGTAGATCATTGGGTAGTTTAATCCTTCCTTATATCCTTTACATGAAGAGACTCAGTGTCCTTGAAGGTGGGGGTGAGCAGACTAGGGACAGAGGGGAGAAAGGAGATAATACCTCGGGTACAGGCAGTCATGAGGATCAGTAATGTGTCTGCCATCAACCGAACCCTCGATTTTTCCTTCATCTCAGACAATCTCTTTAGAAATAGGACTAATTTGTAGTCTTTGTGGATTATAGTTCACCTTCACTCCGCCCTTAGAACCCCAGCACACAAATTCACCCTTGTCCTCTCTCTTAGAAGGGATTCATTCTCCTGAGATCCACCTGTGCCACAAACCCAGGCCCTGGGTTGTGATAGTTACACCGTCAGTGGGAGACTTGTTCAAATAAATTTTCTCATCTTCGTTCCATGATCCATGTAGTCATTAAAAAAAAAAAAAAAAAAAGAGGAAGAATGGAACAGCTCTGTGTGTCTTAATGGGAAATGACCCAAAAGGTGTCTGTACACTAAAAGGAAAGCAAGATGCAGAGTGGTGGGTAGAGTATACTAACATTTGCAGGGGGGAAAGGTATGCACTAAAAACAGACACACACGTATATATAATTGGATATGCTTAGAGTGTCTATGGGAAGATATACAAAAGACCGGTCACTGCCATGGTCTCCGGTGAGGGATACTTGGTGTCTAAGAGTCAAGGATGGCAGGGACACTTGCTGCTGTAAACATTCTAGTGACTGTTGGGATTTGTGCCATACACATGTATTTCCTGGTTGAAAATTAATCTGTTGAGAGTGTTGGCTCGCAAACTGGCCCTTGTACAGAGAGGGCAGGGAGAGACCAAAGGAAGGGACAAATCGCTCCAGGTTTGGTAGGTGGCAGGTTTAAGAAGCAAGGGAGCTTGGGGGGGGGGGGCGCCTGGGTGGCTCAGTTGGTTGAATGACTGCCTTCGGCTCAGGTCATGATTCCAGAGTCCTGGGATCGAGTCTCACATCAGGCTCCTGGCTCAGTGGGGCATCTCTTTCTCCCCCTGACCTTCTCCCCTCTCCCCTGTCATGCTCTCTCTCACTCTCTCTCTCTCAAATAAATAAATAAAACCTTAAAAAAAGGGGGGGGGAAGGAAAGAAAGAAAGGAAACAAACAAGGGACCCTATATATGAGGTTCGTCTTGGGTGGTCACAAGACTAGTAGACCCCCAAACCCCCCACCTGCCAAATCTTAAAAGTTTATAAAGAGACTTCAACTGGATTTGGTCATATATACATCCAGATGATCTCAGCAGCACCTTACTTTCCCAGGGCTGTGTCCTTAGGGCAGCTTCTAGCTTGGGCAAGACAGGGGAAGGAGGGGGTGAGGACCTTCTGATTGTCGGGGTCCAGCTCACCAGTCAGTCACTGGCCGCATGCTCCCAGTGATCTCCTCCAGCAGGTAGCTAGCTAGGTAGGACAAAGAACAAGAGAGAGAAAAGCTATTCTGTGAATTAAAGGGCCATCAAAACAGGAATAACTCTCATTTACGATACTGTGTCACTGAATGCTACCCTTTTTGCCACCTGAAAACCTCTCACAGTCATTAGTGAGGGCGTTGAGTTACGAGATGAGTGGAAGATAATAATGAGGAGTGGAAAAGAATAGCCCTGCACTTCAGTCTGCTTTTTCTAGTGCGACATGCAGAACAGGCACTTGGCTATTTCCCACCATCCTTCTCCAGCCTCGTGGTCCTCAGCAGCTGTTTTTGTTCTCTTGACCTTGACCCTCATGCCTTTAGTCACCCATGGCTCTGTTTCCTGCCAGACCCACCCACAGGACTAATTGAGCTCCTCTTTGTATTTAGAAAAACTCGAGTCATAAACCGGTAGGTACATTTCCCCAAAGATCCTCTTTAGTCTGTTCTAGGCGTGGTCTTTCTTACTGTGTTTCCTTGAGGATTCTGGATAGCTGAGGTCCTGCCCCAAAGGCAGGAGCTGTGGGACTCGAGATGCTTGGCACAAACCAAAATGGTCTTTTTGTGTGAGCTGACCCATACCGGGATTGTTCTACCTGACATTCGAGGCAGAACATCTTAACTGGTTTGCTCATTGGGATATTTGAGAAGTTTACATATTGAAGACCTTTTCTCCTTAAACCAGGTTTCTCAACCTCAGCACTCTTGGTGTTTTGGGCTGGGTAATCCTCATTTTGGGGAGACTGTCCTGTGTATAGTAGGATGTGTAGCAGTGTCCCTGGCCTCCTTCTCCATCAGATGCCAGTGCTGTCTCCCATATTGTGATAAGTGAAAATATGTCCACATGTGGCCAAAGTTCCCAAGAGAGCAGAATCACTCTTGATTAAGAAGTAATACCTTAACTCATGGTGCCTCCATAAGCATATATATTTATACTTGCCTAACTCTTTTCAACACTTTAGATGCTTTTTTAAAAATGTGCTGTGAATAATTTTTTTTAAAAGGCGATGTGGGAGTACCCACTCTCATACTATTTACTGCACCTTTAATGAAGTCTCCAGAAATGTGTACATAATACGTTTGTAGGACAACTAGAAAGTGATGTTTAAATTTGGATGCATTAACACTGAGTTGCATGGTCTAGTTTTCACCAAGAAGAATGTCCCATTTTATTTGAAGTGACGAGTAATGAGTTCATCCCTTGAGTCAAAGGTGTCTGACTTTAGTGGAGCAAACATATCTAAGCATATATTTTAGACCCACTGAAGGGCCTTATTCACACATGGGTCTTGGGCTCTGTCTACCTGTACTTACCCCAAGAACCGCATAAATTTCCATATCACTCATAAAATAACTACTGACCTGCCTGCCTGTGTCTTCCCTGGAGATACCTGAGAGCCTGCGGAACTCCTGGAGGTGTTCAGAGCAGATTCCTAAGTTCAAGTGGATGGAGCCCTAAAACCTTGATTCCCACTTGGTCCCGCTGACGGGTCGTTCAGTCCTATCTGTCTCGGGACCAAGTTATTTTCATTTGATTGTGCTCGTAAGCCCTCCAGTGGTCACCAGACGCCCTGAGAATGAGACCCCAGTGCCTGTCTCTGGTGGACAAGGCCTCCCGCCATCTCCACCCACTTCCTGTTACTCGCAGTGCTCCAGCTGCATTGGCTTTCTTGGGCACCTCAAGCCGGCCATGTTAGTTCCACCTCAGGGCTTTTGCACGTGCAGTTTCCTCTACCTGAACTATTCTTTCTCGGATCTTTTTGAGATATGGCTGACTCTCTCCCACTTCCATTGCATCTTAAATGCTACCCCCTCTGAGAGGTCATCCCACACCGGGGCTCCACGCCACCACTGCAGCCCACTCCCCATTGTCCTGATTTCTGTTTTCCATATTTGAAATGATCCTGTTAGCACTTGTGTGTTTATTATTTGTTTCCCTGCATGTAGAATGTAAGTTCCATGAGAACAGCTAAAGATCTTTGTGTAGGAACACAGGAAGCTCTGGGCTACATGTAGTCCAGTTGCTTTCTAATTGAAGAACTTATCTGTATAGCACTGTGGTTTCAGCTCAGCGAGGGGAGGGCTTGTTGGTGCTCAGCACAGAGGGAATGGGCCATGCTCCACTACTATGGATTGGCCTATTTTGGGTATTTCCTATAAGTGCAATCATACAACCAATGCCCTATGTGTCTGGCTTATTTCACTCAGCATGGTGTTCTCAAGGTTCATCCATGACACATAGCTAGCATGCGTCAGCCCTTCATTCCTTTTTGCTCCGCTGTATGTATTTTCTGCTCATAATTGATCCATTCATCAGTCGATGGACACTGGAGCCCCTTGTACCCTTGGGCAATTGTGCATAGTGCCGGCATTCACATACATGCACAGGTTTTTGTTTGATGACCTCTTTTCAGTTATTTTGGGTGGCATTGAGTAGCCTTGCTGGGTCTTATGGTAATTTGGTTTAATTAACTGAAATACTGCTGAGCTTCGGCACTGAGCTGCCCCATTTTGTATTTCCACCAGCACAGCATGAAGCTTCCAGGTTCTGCATAGGCTTGCCATGCTCCACAGCTCACCAATACTTCTTTTCTTTTCTTTCTTTCTTTTTTTTTTTTTTTATTTGAGAGAATGAGAGAAGGAAAGAGAGAGCATGAGAGGAGAGAGGTCAGAGGGAGAAGCAGACTCCCCGCTGAGCAGGGAGTCTGATACAGGACTCGATCCAGGGACTCCAGGATCATGATCTGAACCGAAGGCAGTCACTTAACTGACTGAGCCACCCAGGCGCCCCCCTGATACTTATTTTCTGATTATTATCATTACTCCTCTTGCCCCCTAGTAGGTGTGACTGTGGTAGCCCATGGTGGCTTTGATTTGGATTTTCTTCATGACTCATGATGTTTAGTGTCTTTTCATGTGCCCATCAGCCATTTTCTATCTTCCTTAGAACATGCCTTTATTTCATGCCTACTTCCTTTGCATTGTTATTATATGGGAATACTTCTTGCCCTTTCTTGGCCATAAGCTACCTCGTTTATTTATTTGTTTTAAAGATTTGATTTACCAATCTGAGAGTGAGAGAGAGCACGAACAGAGAGGGGCAGAGGGAAAGGGAGAAACAACCTCTCCTCTGAGCAGGGAACCTGATGCGGGACTTGATTCCAGGACCCTGAGACCCAAAGGCAGATGCTTAGTCAACTGACCACCCAGGAGCCCCAAGCTGCCTCATTTATAAAATGGGGCTAAGTCACTTCTTCAAAGAGAGATCGACTTTTGGAAATTAAAGCATTGTTCAAATCTTTGTTAATGTAAGTTTGAAATCATGTCTTTTTGTTTTCCCTTGCCGCTATCCCACTTTATTTTATTTTATTTGTAAGTAGGTTCCATGCCCAGCATGGAGCCCACCATGGGGCTTGAATTCACAACCCTGAGATCAAGACCTGAGCTGAGATTCAAGCGTCAGATGCTTCCAGCAACTGAGCCATCCAGGCACCCCTGTCCCACTTTATTTTAAAATACAGCCTGTAGGGGCACCTGGGTGGCTCAGTCCATTAAGCTTCTGCCTTTGGCTCAGGTCATGATCCCAGGGTCCTGGGATCGAGCCCTGCTTCGGGCTCCCTGCTAGGTGGGAAGCCTGCTTCTCCCTCTCTCACTCCCCCTGCTTGTGTTCCCTCTCTCGCTGGGTTTCTCTCTGTCAAATAAATAAGTAAAATCTAAAAAAAAGAAATAGTTTTCATTACAATGTTTTTTTGTTGTTGTTGTTTTCCTTTTCAGAAAAAGTTGCCTTTGACAACACTGGCTCAGTGTTTGATGGAGGGGTCAACTATCCTGGGAGATGACACACTTCTCGGGTAGGTGAGACCACGTGGGGGTTTGTGCCAAATTTAGGTAAGCCCCCATCCCTGAAAAAGGGGCCAGAACTTCTCAGGGATGCATTGAGGATGCCTGAAGACTGGCTGGGGCTTGGGTGGGAAGAAGAAAAGGTTTGCTGGTGAGAAAAATCAAAACCCCAGGCTTCAGAGCCATATTGGCTGTGCAGGCAAGCAGCTCCCTTTGTGGGGAAATAAGCATAATAAACACAATAAACAGTTGAAGGACAAATGAAATCCCCAGGGCTCCAGCAGAAGCAAATAGGAAACCTCTCCATGTCAGATGTCAAAAAATTATAGGATTCCCAGAACAAGCCGGGCTGAGTTTGAGCTTACAATAAAAACAAACTAAAAATAGGATGCTCGTGAGGGAGAATCAGCAGGAGAAGTGGAGAGAACTAAAAATAATGCGGCAATAGGAAAGAAAATATGAAGTAATAGATATCAATATGTATGAAAGAGCTATGCTTAAAATGAAGTTTAAAAAGTCAAGGATAGTGCTCACTTTAGCAGCACACATACTAAAATTGGAACAGTAGACATTAGCATGGCCCCTGAGCATGGGTGACAGGCCAATGTGTGAAACACTCCATATTTTTAAGAAAAAAAAATTCCTGTTTTAACTATGTATGGTGACCCGTTAATTAGCCGTATCGTGGTGCTCATTTCACAGTATATGCAAATATTGAATCCTTCTGTTGTACACCTGAAACAAATACAATGTTGTAGGTCAATTATAGACCTCAATTAAGAAGTAAAGATAAGGGGTGCCTGGGTGGCTCAGTTGGTTAAGCATCTGCCTTCGGCTCAGGTCATAATCTCAGGGTCCTGGGATCAAGTCCCACGTTGGGCTCCTTTCTCCACGGCGACCCTGCTCCCCTCTCTGCCTGCTGCTCCCCCTGCTTGTGCTCGCTCTCTCTCTCTCTCTCTCTCACAAAAAATAAAATCTTAAAAAAAAATGTAAAGACCAAAGAATCAAATGATACGGGGGAAAAAAACAAGAACAGACAGAATCAGAGAAAAACCAAATAGAACTTTTTAAATTTCTAATCATATTTATTGTCATTTAAAGCCTTGAGACAAGCTCTTGGCAAGGATGTAGAGATAAAAGAGCCTCGTGCCCTGTTGGTGGGAATGCAAGCAGGTGCAGCCACTGTGGGAAACAGTATGGGGGTTCCTCAGAAAGTTAAAAATAGAATCAGCCATATGATCTAGCAATTGCATTACTGGGTATTTACTCAGAGAAGACAAAACCATTAATTTGAAAGCATATATGCACTCCTGTGTTCACTGCAACATTAGTAAAGATTCGGAAGTCCCAATGTCCATTTATTGATGAATGAATGGTTAAATAAGGTGTGTGGTGCAAGTGTCTGTGTGTGTGTGTGTGTGTGTGTGTGTGTGTGTGTGTAAGAGTATTTATACATAATGGAATAGTACTCAGCTTTAAAAAAGAATGAGATCTTGCCGCTTGTGACGATAGAGGGACCCAGAGGGTATCACGCTAAATGCAATCAATCAGAGATGAATACTGTATGATTTCACTTATGCACGGACTCTGAAAAACAAATGAACAAAAAAAGCAGAAACAGACGTATGAGTACAGAGAACAAACTGATGGTGGCCAGAAAGGAGGGCGCTTGGCGGGGAGGAGTTGACAGAATGGGGGGAAGAGGAGTGGGAGGTTCAGGATTCTAGTTATGAAACAAGCCACCTGCCTGGAAGGTGCAGCATAGGGAATTAAAAAACAAAAACAAAAACATTTGAGATGAACTGAAATTGGCCACCAATAAAATAAGTAATAATAAATATATAATAAAATAAATAGTAAAATTAAATAATATTAAAATAAAGAATTGGTGAGCTTGCAAACAGATAGGAAGTTGCCACTGAGAATGAGCAGAGTGATTTGCAAGAGGTGGGGAGGTGGCATTCAGAAACAGACAAACGTGGATGATAGAATGCAGACCTATGTCTGGGGGCTGTTGCCCAAGAAGAGAATGAGGACAAGGGGACATTATGGCGGAACTTTTCTGATTTGGAAAAAAATAATAAATAAATCTTTATAGAAAAAAAACATTGGTTGAGGTCAACAGAAAGAAATCTGTCCCCAGATGCACATTATAAGACTACAGATTGTTAATAAAACAAAACAAAAAAGAGAGAGAAATTTAAAATCGAGCAGAGGAAAAAGATCATTGCATATAAAAGAACAATTTGAGGGGCACTGGGGTGGCGTAGTTGAGCATCCAACTCTTGGTTTTGGCTCAGGTCATGAGCTCAGGGTTGGGAGATCTAACCTTGCGTTGGACTCTGCTTCGCAGAGAGTCTTCTTGGGATTCTCTCTCCCTCTCCATCTGCCCCTCCTGCTTGCTCAGTCACTCTCTCTTTCAAATAAATAAATAAATTTTTAAAAAGAAAAAGAGCAATTTAATTGATAGCAGTCTTTTTATTCATCAACGAAATAAATGCCAGACGGTAATGGAGGAATCCCTTCAAGTATTGAGTGAAAATATAAGAAACCTAGATTCTCTGATGAACTAAACCATTATTTAAAAATAAAGGGAAGGGCACCTGGGTGGCTCAGTCAGTTAAGCATCTGCCTTCAGCTTAGGTCATCGAATCCCACATCAGATCCCCCTACTCTGTGGGGAGCCTGCATCTCCCTCTCCCTCTGCCTGCCACTCCCCTGCTTATGCTCGATGTCTCTCTCTGTCAAATAAGTAAATAAATAAATCTTAAAAAAAAAAATAAAGTAAATCAAAAGTAAAAAGGGAAAATAAAGGTACTGCAGGAAAAGATTTAGGAAAAAGTACTACTCATATATTCTCACTGGAAGAACTAGTTAAGGTATGTGAAACAGGTTATATCCAGAAAGAAGGAATGAAATGCAAGTAGCTGGATAGCCTAAAAAATTTCATGAGCGTCATGTAGGGGTTGAAAGTTCTTTCTCTCTACCATCTGAGGCTCCTTGAGTGGGACCCTGCAAATTAAATTGACAGAAATATATCAATAGAGGAAAGCATGCACATTTTGTTAACATGTGCAGTGTGTACACGTGGCAGAACTCAGGGATGAGTAACTCAAAGGCAGGTTCGAACTCAGGCTTAGGTAGCACTTTTTACAAAAGAATAACAATTTTGAGGGAAGCGACATGGCAAAGGAAAAGAAATTTGAGTTCCTAGGGTGGCAGATTCTGGGAAGGCTGATATATGGGGGAGCAAATGGAAGATAAGGCTCATTAGTCAGGTTTATGTGTAGGTTCCTGTGGTGACTTCTGGCCGATAAGGCTCTAAAATTGTGTCTGGTGATTGACTTCTGTCCTTCCTGGTAGAGAGGGGAAGAGGACAGCTTTACAACCTGTGTCCTGCTTTTAAGCAAATAGGTGGAGGGCAGAGAGCTCTTCTGTATCTGCTTCTTCTTGATTGCCTTTAGCTCAAAATAATCCTTATGCCCAAGCGACATTTTGAGAATGGCATATTCTGCTGCCTTTTGGTGTTAAGAAATATAGATAAGTGTTGAATGACAACATTAATTTGGAGGGAGGTTAAAGCAAAGTGAAACAAAAATACCAGGAAATAACAGCATGGAACACCGGGAAGGCGATCCATGTTTCAAAGTCTTTGTTTGAAAGGAGGACAAAGGTGTTGCATTTTTGTGTAAAGTTTGTGTGTTAGGAAAGCAAGAGGAATCACGAAAGGAATAGAATGTAGCACTTTGAAATTAGTACAAGGATGGAAAGGGAAGTAAATAAAATAGCAAACAAAAACAAAAACAACAACAAAACACCCTAGAAGAGACTAAAAGAAGAAAAAGCAAGCAAAGAGAAAACAAAGTAAAGGTGTAAGGTAAGAACTCTGTATCTGCAGTTGTGAAAGATGGAATAAACTCGGCAGCTCATCATACAGAGCATCAGAGTTGGAGAAACATGGTGGGGAAGCACAGGAGAAACACTGTTTCTAAGATTTGCCTAAAGCATAGGGACACTGGATGGTTGGAGGTGAAGGGGTGAAGGACACCCAAGTAAAAATGACACACTGAACACAAATATCTAATTTGGTTTCCTTCCCAAATCTATGATGAAGGGATTTTTTTTCACTTAAAAGACACGAACCCAGAAAGGCATGAAAAACAGGAGAGAAAACAAAATTTTGTGAGCTGTGAAAGCTTATGGTGGGCTGGTAACTGACTGGACAGGTCTCAGAAAGTGGGCTCTGGAACCAGAAGTAGGATATGCAAACAGGCAGGGTCATTTACCTTCTGAAATGCTTGCAGGCTCAGGGGTGGTGGCCCCAGGGATCTCTAGAATGGGGAGTGGGTCCTTAGAGGCTGGGAGGTGATCCAAGTTATGAATGTGTGTGGAAAGCTAGCTTAGTACCACTTGGGTGGCTCAAGCCCAGCCCTTATCCACAACTCTGGGAGACCCTCATCTCCTCACCCCTAACCCCAGCAGAAAAGTCTGGAGCTTTATTCTCCGGAGGGTGTAAAGCAGAGTCCCCAGACGGCAGACACCATGGAAGGGTATCATGCATTAAAGTGACTAGTGCCGGCTGGATGCTCAGATTCTGCATCTCTCTCCCCGCACCCCTGTGGCCACCAGGTCTTTCCTCTCTAGGCAGGCAAGCAAGAAGAGCCTTCTCTGGCAAATGTGACTAGCCCAACAGGAATGGGCCGAAGACATTGGAGGGAACAGTGCTTGAGCAAATGGCCCAGCTCGGCCATCCTACAGACAAGCTCACAGCCAAAGAGCTTTACTTACATACTACACACTGTTGAGTCCCCACTCTTAAATATAGACAGGATCCAAGCTCACCAAACATTTGAAGACAGTCTAACTTGAAGCCTACATACCAGAACAGTCGGGGAGGAGAAAATGTAACTCAAGGGGGAACTAGAACTGCATGGGAAGGGGAAGAGTTCAGGAAAGTGGATCACTTAGGTTGTCAAGTGCTAAGAGAAAATAAGGCATCCATGAATGAAAGCCAGGATATTTGTCAGTTATATCTCAGTGAAAAAAGAAAGAATTAAAAAACAGAGGATGTCAATACAAAAATTCTATGGGAAAAGAAATATTCTGAGATCGAGAGCAAGCTCATGGAAATAAAACATACATTTTCAGTGGCAGGTTTGGAAGAGAAAGTCAAAGAAACTTAGAAAAGAGAAGATAAGCATGACATGAAAAATAGAAGAGTTGGAAGATTAAAGGACCAATCTGGGAAGCTGTAGGCCTGAATAACTTATATTATTAAAATATAGTAATAATAGTGGTAATAAAGTAAACCAGGAGGGTTTTCCAGAACTGAAGGACAGAGTTCCTATATTGAAAGGGCCCATTGTGTTCCTGATACAATAGGAAAACTTGAACCTGTGACTGGGCTCACCACTAGTGAAGACCAGTGACAAGTACAGAGATTCTACAACCTTCAGGAGGAAAAAAATGGTCACGTAGAAAGGCTCAGAAATCTGAATGCTTCCAGACTTGCCAAAGACAACAGTGGAAATGAGGAGATTACTGTGGAATGCCTTCAAAATTCTGAAGGAGTATGATGCTCAGCTTAGAATTCTATATCCTGCCTAGCTCTCAATTAATGTGACGGTAGAGAGGAATGTCATGACATACGAGGTCTCAAAAATTGGCTTCCTGCACACTCTCAGGCAGCTGAAGCAAGGTGTGCTCTACAGTGGAGCACCAAGAAAGAGGCAGACGCAGGCTATGGGAAATAAGATCTATCTGGCACAGGACAGAGGGAAAGAAAAATCTCAGGAAATGGGGAAGGAAGTGTGCAGGAAGACAGCCGTGCCAAGGGATCGAAGGAAATGTCAGTCCGGGTTGACACGGGTCCAGGAGAGACGAGTTCAAGATGGAACACATTCACATCAAGTGTGGTTCAGTATCTTAGACAAAATAATGGTGGGGGATTTAGGGTTCAGTCAGGTCTATAGAGAAACTAAACAAGCAAACCACAGCAAGGCAATTACTAACTCTACAGAGAGGATAAACGTTTGGGAAAGACCAGTGGTCACAATATTGGACCCAGCGAAACTCTGAATGACACATGGGGTCAAAATGTAGTGCCAATACTAAAGATCTACTGGTATAAATAAGCATAGGGAGGGTAGATTTAAAGATCACCAAATTCTCATTTTCCAGAGTTGGCAGTCATTAGCCAATGCTTAAAATTAAAAACAACAACAAAAAAACAACAAGTAGCATCAGGAGCATGGAAGTAAGTAATAGACAAATCAGATAAAAGACACCATTAAAAAAAAAAAAAAAAAGGAGCAAAGAAAAGCTCATGACCAGGAAGTTGAAATTTGCAGCAGGTAGGAAAAAGAATTTGAATCACCTCTACGTCCACAGCCATATTTTTAAGTGTGTATGATGTATATGCATTTTATTTTATTTTATTTTTTAAGATTTTTATTTATTTGACAGAGAGAAACACAGCCAGAGAGGGAACACAAGCAGGGGGAGTGAGAGAGGGAGAAGCAGGCCTCCCGCCGAGCAGAAAGCCCGATGTGGGGCTCGATCCCGGATCTCCGGCATCATGACCTGAGCCGAAGGCAGTCGCCTAACCAACTGAGCCACACAGGCGCCCCAATGTATATGTACTTTAAATATATATGTAGAATTCCTATAAATAAATTCAAATAAAGAGGTCTTGGTACCCAAAAAGTCAATGAATGTGAACAAGCACATCCTACAAAAGGGATTGTGAAATGGCCTGAAACATGAAAAGGCACTCAATCTCACCAGTAACCAAGAAATGCAAATTAAAACCAGGATGAGGTCATATTTGGCATCCACCAGCTTGGCAGAAATTAAACACCTTACCAGTACCGAGGCTTGACAAGAGTGTAGAGCATTGGGAACTCTCATTTGCACCGGTGAGAGTGAAGTTAGTGTTATCACTTTGAGGAGCAAGTAGCTACTGAGGTTGAGGGGATGTGTATCTCCTCTCCTTTGCACAGAAAAATTGTCACCTGCAAACAGAACCTCACACACATACAACAGCCCTGGACATGATGGCTCTGTTGATCAAAGGAAGGCTTAATAAATGGTGGGATGGAATTCCATGCGCCAGAATGATTTAATTCTGCAGGTATCAAGATGCATAAGCCCCAAAGATGATGCATGAACAAAGCAAGTCAGAGGATAGGTTCAGGGTAAAACCTTTGATGTGAACTTGTTTAGGTAGGGCTTCAGTATTCTGTATTGTATGTGAACGCTTGTCTATTTCATAAAAGTGTAAACTAGGAACAAGAAAGATACTAACTTTAGAATCAGTGACCTCTTCTACTTTTATTGATTTGTATTTCTTTTTTCATGCGTTTCAGTTAGCCTGGTACCATGCAAAAGGAGGACTGTCCCCATACCCATAAACCCACTTGGGGAATTAACATCTTTGCGATAACATCTTTTTATCTAGGATTATGGCATAGCTTTCTACTTATTCAGGTCTTTATTAATTTGCTTATTACGAATCCACTTTTGTATTGGTTTTTTCTTTCCAATTTTCCACTGGATAATTAATTGTTCATTCTATACAAGGTAAGTTGTCATGGCTTAGGAGAAGGAGTTCTCTTTTTAGTAGAGCCTCCTTGGGGCGCCTGTGTGGCTCAGTGGTTAAGCCTCTGCCTTCAGCTCAGGTCATGATCCCGGAGTCCCAGAATCGAGCCCCGCATCGGGCTCCCTGCCTTGCAGGGAGCCTGCTTCTCCCTCTCTCCTTCCCACTGCTTGTGTTCCCTCTCTAGCTGTGTTTCTTTCTGTCAAATAAATAAAATCTTAAAAAAAAAAAAAAAAGAGCCTCCTGAAATTGAGTTTTTGGGGATGAGTTGAAAGATACTGGTCTGTTTGTATGTCGGTTGTAGCTCATTTTCCAGGGCTCAGAGGACACAGAAGCATCTTAGTCTTACAGGCCTATACACTCAGTGTAGGAGTGAGTTCTCCTCACATCTCTCTTGTATTTCCCTACGTGTTCCCTTTACTACAGGCACACGGTAGGTTCTTCGCATCCTTTAAAAAATGCGTAATTTCAGAAGTTAAAATGAATGGAACAAGTTGGGCAGCTTGAATGCAAGTGACCTCTTGCTTTGTGGCTTTCCTCTCCTGTTGCAGGAAGATGCTAAAACTCTGCGGAGAGACAGAGGATAAGCTGGCTCAGGAGTTGATTCACTTTGAGCTGCAGGTGGAGAGAGATGTGATCGAGCCCCTGTTTTTGCTGGCCGAGGTAAGCTGCACGCATGAGGCCACCCTATCCAGTGACACTGTTCTTCATCGGGAATTATCACTGCCCATGCGCCTGGTCAGGATTCCCCCAGACGGCAGCCCCTCCCGCTGTCTGCCAACTCCCTCTCCCCTCCGATACTCTTCTCTGCTGGCATCTGGTGGGCACAGGAGCAAAGCTAGCACTGGACCTCCTTCCCCACCAGGGTCTGCACTCTCTACCTACCCTACCCTCCACCTTCTCCTGGGAAATGAACAGCAGCCCCTCCTCCAGAAAAAGACCCTCCGTAGGGCCTCTTGCACCTTATGTGTATGTGGATCCCTTCTCTTTCATTTCATTCGATTCTGTCATTTTTTTTAACTTTAATTCCGATGTAGTTCACATACAGCGTTCTGCGTGTTTCAGGCACACGATATAGTGACTTAGAAATTCTGTACCTTACTCGGTGCTCATCACGATACATGTGCTCTTCATCCCCTTTGTCTTTGGGTTCTGAAGGATACTGGATAAAAACTATTTGAGTACAAAGACGCCTTGATGTCTGTGTGACCATTTGGCTACCTTCAACCAAGTGAAATTATGTCAAGTAAGAATGGACATGGTTGCGGATTTTGTTTGCCTTGAGCCTCCACTTCCTGCTAGTTGCCTTCAGTTGGTCATCGAGACAGCCCCAGCCCAGTCCCGTAGAACTGCAGGTGCTCTGTGTCGGCTCGGCTTGCTAGCCACTAGGTGCCTGGGGCTAGCAAGCTCTTGAAATCTGCTTAGTGTCACCGAGGAACTACATTTTACACTTTATTTAATTTTTGTTCATTCGAATTTAGGACACCATAGCCACCAGGAGCTAGAGGCCACCGTATTAGACAGCATTGCCCTAGACGAGGCCTGGTTTCCTTCCTGGTCTTCCCCCAGCACCTTGCCATTCTCTGGTGCAATTTCTTTCTTTTTTTTTTTAAAGATTTTTTATTTATTTGACAGAGAGAAACACAGCCAGAGAGGGAACACAAGCAGGGGGAGTGAGAGAGGGAGAAGCAGGCTTCCCGCCGAGCAGGGAGCCCGATGTGGGGCTCGATCCCGGACTCCGGGATCATGACCTGAGCCGAAGGCAGTCGCTCAACCAACTGAGCCACCCAGGCGCCCCTCTGGTGCAATTTCTATGACAGAATGGATAGGCAAATCATTTACCGAGTGCCCAAAAGTTTTCAAGGAGAAAAATCCTGTCTGTGGTGGTTTGACAGAGTTCTCAGATGCCGTCCTGTGATAGGCCATTGCCCAGCCAAGCACATGCATGGGAGGCCCTTTGCTCCTCTTGGAAAGGCGGTCTGGGGTCTCGGGCAAAGCCTAGAGCAAACCTGACCTGGGTGCTGAGACTCGTTTGTACCAACTGGATATCCATGTGACCCTCCAGCTTTGCTTCCGGGCTCTGTGATGCTTAGAGGAGCCCGGGGCCACTTCTTCTCTTCCCTGTTGGAAATGGTTCCCCTCCATACATTACTCAGCCCTGCTGCAAAGACCATCCTCTCAGTTTTCCCCTCTATATAAGCCCTAGCCTGAGATGATTTTTGGTTCTCAGTGTACAGCCCATTTTCCCCTTTAAGTCCGTACTTCCTGCCCTGCTTTGGCTGAGCCCAGGCCCCAAATCCCACACTAGGGTGTCCAGTGAAGTCATTCTTAGAAATAAAAGTATAAAAAGAGCATCCACATACACCCAACCACCACGGAAGAACTTGTCATAGCCGAGCAGAGCCGTGGCAAGGTTTTATTTGGTATTTATTTTAGGGGGAAAAAAAGTCTTACTTTATTTCTATAAAAATATGTCCTGATTGCATTTCCCCATTGGCTCTCAGGCCTCCCGAGACTAGTTCCCGTCAGCCTGCTGCTGTCTGTTTTGAATTAGGTCTGTGTCAGCTCTTCCTGCTCTTCTCCCCACGTGTGGCCCCGGTGTCATGGACGGAGCTGGCATGGAGCCCATGTTTGCTGGCCGAGGTGGGGGGCGAGAATGAGGCCAGGCATAAGTCAGCAGGGGAGTGCAGAGTCCCCTAAGAGGGTCAGGGTGATGAGGGGCCTGGCAGGCGCCCAGCGAAGAAAGAGCAGCGGCTAGCTCAGGCAAAAGAATTGAGGATTTCCTCTGAAAATCAGGAGTGGGGGGCCACCAGCCCACTTAAGCATTCGTGTGGAGCTTCAATCTGACTCTGTCCTATAACCACAGGTGGAAATCCCAAACATTCAGAAGCAGAGGAAACACTTAGCAAAGCTGGTGCTGGACATGGATTCTTCCCGAACGAGGTACAGAAGGGCTTCTCTGCTTTCCTTTTTGCTGCTTGGAAGGGACACCGATTGTATTTGAGGGGTGGGGAGCAGCATTTGTCAAGTGTGTTTTCATTCTCTAGGTTTTTCTTAATACCCTTGCCGTGGCAGGCATGGGAGGTGAGAGTCGTGAGTCAGAGTTCTAGGGTCCCCGCTGTCATGGGAGCTGTGGCTCAGTGTGGGAGATGGAGACCCTCGACAACCCAGTGAACACGTGGTGATTTCGGGCGCACATAAGTCCTGTGAAGAAGATAGCACCATGCAGTTCTGGAAGAGAGTGGTGGATAAAGGGAAGCTACAACATTAGGTAGGCTGAAACAGAGAAGACTTCTTAGAGATGACACTTGATTTGGGACCTAAATGATGAGAA
Organism: Spilogale gracilis; assembly: GCA_004023965.1. Lineage (NCBI taxonomy): Eukaryota > Metazoa > Chordata > Mammalia > Carnivora > Mephitidae > Spilogale > Spilogale gracilis. Next base: position 49,249 of record PITA01006942.1, on the reverse strand, counting down.
GGAGGCAGCCATGCAAAGATCGGGCACAAGACTGTTCAGGACAGCAGTAACAGCACGTGCAAATGCCCTGAGGCAGGGCAGGGGGAGATCAGGCTGCCGCATTCAGGCTATAGCACCAAGGCAGTGTGGCTGGGGTATGAGCTGAGGTGGGGCATAGTAGGAGCTGAGATCAAAGAGGCAAGGTGGGTGAGGTGTTGTGTCAAAAGAAGGGGGAAATCTTTGATTCTGGGACCTGCCCACTGTTTCCTGAAGTCAGTGGTGTAGCTCTCTCCTGTCTGTAGCCACTCTGAACCTGAGATCATGAGGAGGGAAGCAGCATTCCAGCTGTGCTGCTTTCCTCCTGCACTGTCTCCCAGAAACCTCCAGAGAGTGTCTGTTCCAGCACTGGGCCGGGGGGGGGGGGGTCACCGGAGGCCCTGAGATGCCATTGACCCTGACCGCCCTATATCCCGATGGTTCATACCCAACTTCCTAATTCTCGCAGTAGTATGTGTGCCTGTGTGTGTAACTTAAAGGAATGCAGCTTCCTGAAGATTAATATGGAAGGAGCCCAAATAGACCCTTTGCAGGTCAATTTTAATCCTCTCTTTACCTCTTTTTAATTTTCTTGAAGAAAAGAAACAAAACCAGAAAAATACTGATGTACTCGGGCTGGGAGATGTCATGTAGACTCCTGAAGCAGGAGTCCGGGGTCACCTGTTTCCGAGACCCGTGAGTGTGGCCAAGTCAGTCAACCTCCCAGAGTCACAGTTCCCTCACGTGTGCGCAGGTTGCAATGCTGTCCGTGGGTTGATGTGAGGAGGTTGTTTTGACTGTCAGTTGAGATCACATTTGTCACGGTGCTTCCCAGGTGCTTTACCAAAGGAAGCCGCTGCCATAACTAGTCGGGACCCTGGAATTCTCATCTGGACCGATGCAAAGTGTAAGGCAGTCCCCCAAGACCAGAAATAGAACAGGTTAGAGTAATGGAGAAACAGAGGTGTCTTTCGTTAATTTGGTGTTTCCCAAACAATGGTCCATCTGAACAGTTTCAGATATCTGGACCCACACATCTCGCAAAAAGTCGATTCGCATCTTCAAAATGAATCCATTCAAAAACTGTTAGAGCCCTACCATAGACTGAAAAATGCAAAGGACAAAAGCAAAGCCTGTTGCCTATGGAAGGCTGTGATCCTGAAGCTCATCTCCTTCCATTAAGACAGAAGAGGAGGAAGAAAGTTGTCAAAGTGTTTCCCACCCAAGGATGAGGCTCTGTCCTTAGCGCTTGTGGAGGAAGACAGAGCAGGTTGTGTGAGAAGTAGAGATTTGGCATCACCAACGACTGTATCCTCGAGCCATGTCCAGTTGCCTCCCTTGACGTCAGTGCTCAAGGCCCACATTGGGGGAGTCACACGAGGATTAAAGACATGCTGATTGTGCCACTGTTAGGAGGATGGTCGACGCCTTGCTCCTGGGTTTGTAGAGTGATTTCCTTCACCGTGGAGACACCATGGAGACAGTTCTTCACTCTGAGGTCTTCTCCCCACCTCTATAAAGGAAACCTGAATTTCCAGCTAAGGGCTTCTGGTTAAAGGCCAGATGCTAGCATCAGCACTTGTCATTGTCACCTCTACTTACCTGTTTTTGTTCAGTCTCCTTATGAGAGGCTGAGTGGGTGGTGGTCATGGTCCATCTAGTCACATGGTGCATTTTTTTTTTAAAGATTTTATTTATTTGACAGAGAGAAACATAGGCAGAGAGGGAACACAAGCAGGGGGAATGAGAGAGGGAGAAACAGGCTTCCCGCCAAGCAGGGAGCCCGATGTGGGACTCGATCCTGGGTCTCCGGGATCATGACCTGAGCCGAAGGCAGTTGCCCAACCAACTGGAGCCACCCAGGTGCCCCACATGGTGCATTTTTAATGGTGACACCAAATGGCATATGGATTCCGAAAACTATAGAGAAGCATCATTAGGAACCTGTCTTCCATGATTTAAGGAACTCTTCTACATTCTTAGGACTGCATCCCAAGAGAGAGCAGTGAGAGTAAGACCAGATGCTATGCCGTTGTATAGCAAGGGTCACCAGCTGCTCTTCTGGAACAGTGGGTTCTTCATGCCCCCACCCCCACCCCACCCTGCTTCCCGCTGTGGTCAGTTTGTAGGTTCTCTTCTTTGTGGGATCACCAAACCTTTTGTTAGTCCCTTTTTGTTGTTCCCTAGTTACACTCTCCAGGACTACACAGTGTATCCCAGGTGGAGACACGCTTTTGATCTCTGTGACTGGACCCTTGAGTTTTACAGCAACTTGATTGGATACTGTCAAACCCAACTCCTTTACCTAGTGTGTAATTAGGTCTGAATCCAGGGGGTGTGTTCGCCTCAATTCCAGTAGATCTGGCTTATCTGTTCAGAAAGCCAGTCATTAAGCCTTACTATCCTCAGAGAAGACCAAAGCTTAGAAGTTGAGTAGAAGATGGTAGATAAGGAGGCTGGAGGAAATACTCAAGGAAGCTTTATGCTGAGTTAAAGATTGCAAATGAATTGAATCGAATCGAATTGAATGATACACAAATGTCTTTTCTGTGCTAGATTTGGTTTAGCAGTGGTTTTTGCAGTGGTTACAGAAGGAGCCCCATTCCTTCCCAAAGTTGGCCTCGATTTTTCAGAGCATGTATCTCAAAATCAACCCTTCTGGATCCGGGACACTTCATGCTTCTGCTGAATAGCTGTGAACTAAATTTCGTCCTCCCTCCCCAAGTTCACATGTTGAAGCACTAACCCCCGAATGTGACTCTATTTGGAGATAGGGCCTTTTAGAAGTAATTAAGGTGAAGTCAGGTCATAAGGGTAAGACCTTAATCCAGTTGGGTTGGTGGACTTCTAAGAGGAAGAAGGGAGAGGTTTCTTTTTTTTCTTTTTTTAAGATTTTATTTATTTGACAGAGAGAAACACAGCCAGAGAGGGAACACAAGCAGGAGGAGTGAGAGAGGGAGAAGCAGGCTTCCCACCAAGCAGGGAGCCCAATGCAGGGCTCGGTCCCAGGACTCCAGGATTATGACCTGAGCTAAAGGCAGACACTTAATGACTGAGCCACCCAGGCACCCGGGAGAGGTTTCTTTCTCTTTGCACACTCACTCAGAGGAAAGGCAACGTGAGCACAGGTGAGGTAGCAAGACAGCCTCCACCTGACCCAAACCTACCAGAAGCTTGATCTGGGGCTTCCAGCCTCCAGAACTTCTAGAAAACTAATTTCTGTTGCTTAAGCCACCCAGTCTATGGTATATTGTCATGGCAGCTCTGGCAGATTAAGACACCTGCCTTCAGGGTGCTTGGGTGGCTCAGTCATTAAGTGCCTGCCTTCCACTCAGGTCATGATCCCAGGGTTCCCGGATCAAGCCCCACATTGGGCTCCCCGCTCGGCAGGAAGCCTGCTTCTCCCTCTCTCACTCCCCCTGCTTGTGTTCCCTCTCTTGCAGTGTGTCTCCTTGTCAAACAAATAAATAAAATCTTAAAAAAAAAAATTCTTCTTTGGAGGCAAGTGAACTGATATAAACTAAGAGAGTGGGGGACGGATAGCAGGCAGCCCACGGAATTAAAGAAGTAGTTCATTAGGAGAGATGAAAGTGCCTCCAGGATGGACTGCATGGTCTCACTGGCTTCGCAGCTGTTCCTCACCTCCTATTTCTCCTGCATACAGGCATCATAGAGCCAGTGTCTCCATGATCCCTTGGGCTCCTGTCCGCCCAGCATGAGACCTGGTCCTTTTGGTCCAGTTCTGAAAGTACAAACAAGAGAGTCTATTTGTCTAGACTTTGCTCAGATGCCACTTCCTTGGCCTTTCAGTTGGTCAAGGTGATGAAGGATGGGTGTGGATTTGGCTTGCATCAGGGACCTGGGCCAGTCATGCTGAGGCAGCTTCCTGGGGCTCCTGGATGGCTCAGTTGGTTAAACGTCTGACTCTTGATTTCAGCTCAGGTCCTGATCTCATGAATCGTGAGATCAAACCCCGCATCAGGCTCTGCGCTCAGCAGGGAGTCCGCTTGGCTTGGATATTCTCTCCCTCTGCCCCTTCCCCTGCTTGCTCTCCTTCACTGTCTCCCAAATAAATAGATCTTTAAAAAAACACAACAAAACAACATTCTGGCAGCTTCCTTTGGCCCACGTATCAGAGCAGGAGTAGGACAGGGCTTCACAAACTGAAGGATGCCAATGACGGAGGAAAGGAGACTGGACAGATGAAAGAGTTAATGTCCCTCTAAAGGAATGTTTCTGTTTGCCTTCCCAAAATTATTCTTCTCAACTTCCTGCTGCCCTGAAATTGCCTTTGCCTCTTACCTTTGCCCTCTTGACCCTTTTCCTGATCCCTAAAATTCCATACCTTTATTTCTGAGCCTTTTCTTGCTTCAAGCCTTCACTAAAACTGGTTTTCTGTCTCCGCCTCCCCCAGACCCTATAGCAACGGCATCTTTCCCAGCGAATAATGGTGTCACACCAGAGCAGAACTTTCTTATTATTATTTAAAATCAATTAATTAACATACCGTGTATTATAAGTTTCAGAGGTAGAGTTCAGTGATTCATCAGTTGCATATAATACCCAGTGCTCATTTCATCACATGGAACTCACGACCCTGAGATCCTGAGATGGAAAGCCAACCAGAGGCCCCTGAGCTTAGTCTCATAATCCACCATACTCATTATCAACAGTCTAAATTACAACCATGGCATCTTCTATTTTATTTGACCAAAAATCCCACAACACCTTAATACTTTGTTTCAAGTGACTAAACCTGGGAGATTTATTAAATATATAATTTCTGTTGGGCAAACTGAAAGAACTACCTAGGAAGTTTTAATAATCCATTTGTTAGTTTAGATTTTTCAACATCTTTGAGTAGAAGATTCCTTTGCAATGGAAATGGCTCCTAAGACATGCATAGCCATCTCTGGACCTTCAAGCCAGCTTGACGGTCCTGCTTCTTCCTCTCCCACTGGGCCTGCTTCTTCCTCTCCCACTCCCCCGAATGTGTTCCCTCTCTCACTGTGTTTCTCCCTGTCAAATAAATTTATTTGACAGAGACAGCAAGAGAAGGGATACAAGCAGGGGGAATGGGAGTGGGAGAGGGAGAAGCAAGCTCCCCATTGAGCAGGGAGCCTGATGCGGGGCTCAATCCCAGGACCCTAGGACCATGACCTGAGCTGAAGGCAGACGCCTAACGACTGAGCCACCCTGCATTTTTATTTAAAGATTTAAATAAATCTTTACCCGCCTGCTCCTGCATTTTTATTTAAAGATTTTATTTATTTATTTAAAGTGAGTGCAAGCAGGGGCAGAGGGAGAGGGAGAATAGCCGACTCCCCGCTGAGCACAGAGCCAGACCTGGGGCTGAATCTCAGGATGCTGAGAGCATGACCTGAGCTGATATCGAGAGTTGGATGCCCAACTGACTGAGCCATCCAGGTGCCCTCCATGAATGCATTTTTAAAATAACACAGAATCCTTTATTTTCTTTTTTGCTAATAACAAAGAGGACTTTCATTTCCCTTTTTTGTGTCGTCTTGTACTCTTCTCTTTGTCCCGCTGATAGCAAACTCAGAGAAAGAAGAAATGGGGTAGAGAAACCACTTAGGGATTCTTGACTCTCACAACGAGGGTCACATGACTCTCTTGTGCCTCTAGGATGGATGGCCTCAGAGCCAGATAGGGCCTATAGGGCTGTCGGGTTTGGTCCGTACGCCACTGGCCTGTGTGATCTGTTGCCCTATTTCATCAGGAGGGCTCAAATGATGGTTTCCAGCCTCTCTTGTCAACTGATCCAGCCAGCCTCCCCACCAGGATCCCCTTCCCCTCACTGTCTCTCCCAAATATCCCGAGAGACGACAGTCCTGTGTCGGTGTCCTTTGTCATCCGACAGACACTGATGTTTTCCTTAGGGCCGTGAAATGCTTGGGCATCTCGTGGCCCACTTACAAGTAGGGAAGTAAAGGGTGGACTAGTTTTTAAGATCCTGACCCACTTGACTTCATGCTCTTACTCCATGGCCCCTTTAAGCCATTGAATTTACAGACTCCAGACAAGAGGAACCCAGGGCTCATCCCTGCTGCAGCTCCTACTGTCTCGTGCCATCGGAATGTCCTTTTGGGACCTGCTCTTGGTCATTCCCTGATAAGGCCAGGGCCAGCAGAAACATCCGTACTTCACCAAGAAACTTTCCCAAGCCACGTCCTCCAGCAGCTGCTGCTCTCCGGGCAAGGACAGACATCGAAGGAAATATAAACGCGGTATCCAGACATCAATTGGAGCTTCCTTGTGCTGACCAGTGGAGATTTTGGCTTTCGGATTTTTGATTCTCCTCTGCTTCTCCTCTCCCCTGGCACCCATGACCGTCTTCAGCCAGGTCGGCGAGTGTTGCCAGACTCAGAGCTCACGGGGCAGGCAGGGAGCTTACGGGGATGACATAGACCGTGCCGCGAACAGAGAGCATGGTCACTGGGCCTCTGTGTTCGGGGGAAATATTTCAGGGGAAATGGGGGCTGGCTGGGGCATGCATGCCCCCCCCCCACCGTGTCGGGTCACAGCTGCCCCCTTCCTCCTGGCTAGTGTCTGTAACCCACTCTCCTCTTCCCAGGGCTCTCGCTTGTCTCACCCCTCTCCTCTTTTCTCCTGTTTTCCATCAGGTGGCAGCAGACTTCCAAGTCTTCAGGTCTGTCCAGCGGCTTACAGCCTGCAGGTGCCAAAGCTGATGCCCTCAGGGAAGAGATGGAGGAAGCTGCCAACAGAGTGGAGATTTGCAGGGTACCCCTCCTTCCCCGGCTGTCTTTGCACCTCTTTACTGGGACAGATGGGGGAACCCCAAAGGAGTCCCTTTGTCCTCACTGACGTTGTATTAAAACCTAAACGTGAGCTCTGGTTGAGCCGAATGTTCCTAAGCTTGCCTGCTGGCATCTCCAGAGCCCGGGGGGAGCCCTAAGCTTTGGGGCTTCGAGGCAGACTCGACCAGGGTGGGGGGGCAACAGTGTTCCCACAGGGCAGGCGGGCACAGAGGAAGGGGCCTTGGTGTGTCTGGGAAGCTTTTGTAAGACACCTGCGTCCTGTAGAATGGACTCTCGGCTGGCTGCAACAGTTGAGAATTTAGACAGTAGACCAACCTTCACTTGCTGCTGATACCACACCGTTACCTTTATGTTCACCTTGTAATATTTCCGACTCACTCGACCCATCTTGTGCCTCCTGGCACATCGTCACCTGTGAAGTTGCAGTGCTGACCAAGGAGATAGTCAGGGAAAAGAGGAGTTCCCGCTCATTCAGAGAGGAATCTCTCATTCTAAGATGGCCATGCCTCTGCCTTGGGAATGTCAGAAGCCCTTTGTTGCGCCTGTCCATATGTTTCCCGTCTTCACCGCAACGTTGTATGGGGCATAACTAGCAGGACAGCGCTCATGATACTCTGTATACACACATCTGTATACACACAGGTACGTCTGTTGTGGTTTAGATCCAAGGAGCAAGAGTATCATGTTTCTGGAAGTGTGCCAGGTACCCACCTGTTGTCTTAATCTCATACATTTTTGTTTTTTGTGTTTTTAAGATTTTATTTTACTTATTTGAGAGAGAGAGAGAGAATATGCGAGTTGGGGAGAGGCAGAAGGAGAAGTAGACTCCCCACTGAGTAGGCAGCCCAGTGCGGGACTTGATCCCAAGACCTGGAGATCATGACCTCAGCCAAGGAAGATGCTTAACAGTTGGAGCCACGCAGGCCCTAATCTGATGTGGTCTTAAAAGAGGGTCACCATTTTGCCTGCAGACATCTCCATTCTTTGTGGCTTTTTCTGGTCTTGTCTGCTTGCCCATTGTCTTCTTATATTTTTATAGCCACGTTGCCCAGGTGGCTACAACCTTGTGTTCAGGTGACGTTCAGGGTTGGATAGAATTGCTCTCTGGAATTAGGAACCCTGACGAATCAGTAAAGAATTCACGATCTCTCTGCCTACAGTACCATGGACTCAAGCAAAGACCCTGAAATTCTTCACCAGGTCTCCAGGGGCATTGTGAGCACAGCCGATTCGTCATTTGAACTCCTGTGTAAAAAGCAAATACGTAGCAGGTAGCATTTGTGAAGTCTGACTCTCTTGCTGCCCTCACTTTGACTATGCAGTGTCTACCCATTTTACCGCAGACTTGCGTTCCTTAGTTGAGTCCCATTTCTTACATGATGACGCCATAAAACAGACAGGAGACAGTGGTGTTGGGTGGATGCTGGCTGCAACTCTCCAAGTTCGTCAGAACAACCTTCACTGTTCTGTAGCTCTTTTCGTGTGCTTTTTTTACTCCAAAATAGGTTCAGTTCCCTTTCAGAGATTAAAAAAGCAATATATTTTGCCATCACCAGTGAAAAAGCATGAAAACATATCAAGAAGAAACACAAGTAATTGCTCCCCCCGCCGCCCCATTCCTGCGTAGCAACCTCTCTGTTTTCGGAGAGGATGGCCAATTCCCCTTCTTCACCAGTATTATTCAGAATTACTAGGAACGGTAGTGCTCTGTTACATGCCAAGTGGCCATAAAAGTTATAAAGTTAAGGAGATCAGTTGTAGAAGAGGCGTTATATAGACTCCTACCCCTTCCTTTCGTAATCATACAAATATACACTCATAGATTTTCCTAGTTACTTGTTTTGTGTCCGTGTGCATGTGTGTGTGTGTGCTCTTATAGAACAGTTCTGTTGTTTATACTAATTTACCACTTGCTTTTCTCAAAGGATATTGAGGGCATGAATTGCATGGAGCACTGGGTGTGGGGCATAAAAAATGAATCTTGGAACACTGAAAAAAATAAAATAAATTATTAAAAAAATACATCCTGTATATCTCTAGGTTAGTACCTCTAGATTGAATTTAGTCTTTTTAATAAAGTCCATAGTATTCCATCGTAGGGATATGTATATACCATAATCTGTGCAACTCTTTTCCTGTTGATGGTTATTCAAACTGGTATGTTTGTTTTTTGGCATCACCAGGAATAACATAGTCAGCATCTTTATATGTATATTCTTATGCACTGGTAATTATTTTTTCTGGGATAGCTTCCCCAAAATTATACTTTTAGGTCTAAGACTATACATTTTAGATTTTGATAGTGACAGTTCACTTCTCTGAAAAACAAAACCTTCCCACCAGCAATGTACAGAATTACACGTTTCCCCACGTCTTTACCTGTGATGTATATTGTTCCTGTTTTCAACTCTCACCAGTTGGTGAGGGGGGAAAAAACTGTCTTATCTCTATGTTACTGTAATTTTAATTTCCATGAATATTAGTAATGCTAAGTGGATCTTTGTGTCTTTGCTGGATATTCTTCAGATACACATAGACATTCCCAGGTTGGCAAATTGCCCATTTGTATGGACAGTTGGCCCACCATTTCTGTTTTTCATAAGTATCAATTTATATACAGGTATTAAACTTCTTCTATCTATTGTGTTGCAGATCATCTTTCCAGTCTGCTATTTGTCATTTGGCTTTGTTGATGTCTGCCATTAAAAATTGTTTATATGCGTGTATTCCTTTGCATAGGAAATTACCCCAGGCATCTTCCACCTCAAGGGTAAAGCATTTGGTGTGGTCTGTGTTTTGCGTATTGGACATGCCAGGAGAGGTACAGTGCTACATTGTTCTAAATTGCACATTGCAAATGACATAAGATGATGTCTTTTCACACACTAACTTGCCATCTGTATGTGTACTTTGGTGATATGTTTGTTCAGGCCTTTTGCCCATTTTTAAATCTGGTTATGATTTGGCATTGTGTTGTTTGATCTCCAAGTACTGGTGGATTTTTCCAGCTCTACTTCTGTAATTGTATTTCTGATTTAATTCCACTGTAATCAGGGACCCAGCAGTGTGATCTTTCAGATTTGTCAAAATGTGTTTTATGGCCCATGATGTGATCTAAGTGGACAGTCCTTGTGAACAGAAGGTGTGTTCTGTTGTTGGATGAAGTAGTCGGTGGATGTCAGCTCTATCTAGTTACTGGATGGTGCTGTTGAGTTGAGCTGTGTCCACACGGCTGTTCTGCCTGCTGGATCTGTCCGTTTCTGGTAGATGGGTGTTGCGGTGCCCAGCTATAGTAGGAAATTTCTGTATTTCTCTTTGTAGTTCTGTCACTTCTGCCTCATGTACTTTGATGCTCTGTTGTTAAGTGCACACACTTGAAGGATTGTTACATCTTGTAGAATGACCCTTTTATAGCATTAATGTTGTCCCTCTTTATCCCTGGTAATTTTTCTTGCTCAGAATGCCAGTCTGGGGGACATATAGCCACTTCCCTTCTCTTTTGATTACTGTTAACAGGGTATGTCTTTCTCCATCTTTTCACTTTTCATTTATATGTATCTTTATGTTTAAAGTGGGTTTCTTGTAACCCTCAGATAGTTGGGCCGTGGTTTTTGAGCCACTCTGACAACTTCTGCCTTTTAATTGGTTTATTTTCATTGTTAAGTGATTATTGAATGTAGTCAGAATAATATCTACCACAATTGTTCCTGTTTTCTATTGGTTGCTCTTGTTTATTACTATTTCTGCCTTCAGGTTTTCTGCCTTTGAGGTTTTACTTTAGCATTTTATATGGTTTTATTTTCTCTCCTTTCTCAGTATATCAATTATACTTTTTTTTTTAATGTTTTTTTTTCAGTGGTTGCCTTAGAGTTTGCAGTATACATTTATACCTAATCCAAATCCATTTTTGGAATAGCTAGATACTGTTTCATTTATAGTGCAAGTATCTCTTAGTACCAAAATGGCCCTAGTTCCGTCCACTGCCTTGTACATAAGCAGATATAACCACAGGTGTGTTTATCTGAACACATGGATACATTCACTTAGATATGAATACACTGCTGCTGTCATTCTGAAAAAAAACTTATCAGTTTGATTAAGAATAAGAGAAATAAAAGTTTTATCATAGTTTCACTACTCACTCTCTGATGCTCTTCCTTTCTTTGTGTAGTACTGGGTTTCTGACCTATATCTTTTTCATTCTGTCTTAAAGAACTTTTTTTTTTTTAAACGTTTCTTATAAGATAGGTCTATGGACAAAAATGCCTGTGAGTTTCTTTAAGTCCCTTTTGAAGGTAATTTTGTAGGGTACAGAATTCTAGGTTGGTAGGGGTTTTGTTTTTGTTTTTCTTCTCAACACTTTAAATATTTTACTCCACCCTCTTTTGGCTTCTGGTTTCTGAGGCAAGGCCAGAAGTGATTCTAATCTTTGGTCTTCTCCTGGCCAGTGTTTTTAGCCTCTGAATTCTTTGACTATTTCGTTATTTTTGATTTTCTGAAGTTTGAATATGGTATGTCCAGGTGTCATGTTTTTTTTTCTTTTTTAGCCAGAAGCCCTAATATCCCAAGTCATGATTATCTTGCTAATATATTTTAAATTTAACTATAAGGAAATACGTAACTGGAATTCATTTTAAACTGCAGAATTTATCCTAAGGAAATAAGCTAGAGAAGGATATACACCTGTATAAACAAAGGCTTTTCAAGTGTTATAATGAAAAATTAGAAACACAATATCCAGCAATAGACACGTGGTCCATTCATATAGTAAATATCACATGGCCACTAGAAAGAATGTTTATCTGGGGGGTAATAAGCTACAGAATCATCTGGTCCCATTTTTATAAACCAAGAAATAATATAAGACATATGACTGATTAAAATACATACAAAGTGAATGGCCATCACGGTACTTAGAGCTTATCTCTGTGTGGTGGGATGACAGGTGAAGTTATTCATTCATTCTGTGGATTGGTTGCCAAGTCAAAAACAAATGATTTTTGCAGCACATTAAACTCTGGTGATTATTGATTTTTTTTTGTTTTATTTTCTTTTGTTTTGGTCTTTATAAAGAAAATACACTGGTGATTTAGATACATGGAAACTGGAGTTAGTTTCCACTTTCATTGCTGACTTGGAGTGCTGCTAATTTGGGACCCATATTGTTAACTCAGTAAGACAGTAATCTAGTTACACCTTGAAAAAAACCCTTTAGTGTCCCTGAGGGCACTCACAGACAGTCTGTCTTTTCTAGGATCATCTTTTGGCAAAGCTCAAATGCTGAGTCACTGACATTGTGTTCAGTGTGACATTTAGTCTTCCAGGGGGTCCCTCCCTTTCCTCTGCCTGCCGAGCCCTTTTGATCCTTGGACCCTCTGTGTTTTCCCTGACTCGACATACCTCCCTCACAGCTGCCAGTGATGAATGTCTCCTGACCAAAGCTGCTGGGGTGCGGGATGGCAGACAAAGCCTGTTCCTCTAGAACCTTTCTTAGATTCAGCAGCTCTGCAGAGGCCTGCCTTTGCCAGGATGCTCTGGTGAGGGGGAGCTGAGGCTTAGAACCCATTTTGTTCCTTGGGAAAGTTACTTTTGCTAAGCCTGCATTTCTCCATCTCTTATACCAGCAAATAGTTATGAAGCCCCTACTAATGTGCAAAACACATTTCAGACGGTGGAGAATAGACAGGAGAAAAGATCCTTGAACTCTCCGTAGCAACTCAACCAAACTGGAAATTGAGCACTTTACCTAAGAGAGTCAGATGAGAACTCCAGGTGACATTGTGCCTAGCATCTAGACTGTTCCCAACGAATGTTACATTTGTCCCTGCTCTTTCTCCATTCTTGAAACTGGACCAGGTGTAGCACTGGCTAATCTGTGCTTGAAGCTCTCCAGAGTACAGATTGCCCTTTTAACTCTGTTCCTTGGGTGCAAGAACTCTTCCACGTGGTCTGCCTGTCAGGGATACTGGAAGAGGAAACAGACTGCTGCTCACATCCCAGTGCTCTCATCGAGAATGGCTTAATTGACAGCTGGAAGGGCTGAGGGTTGGTGGGGTTGGTGCAGAATGCTTGAGGTTTCCACACATCAGGCTCTTGCTGAAGCATGTAATTGCATGCTTGAATTCGTTCAGCATCCGAATCAGCTTTCTTGGGCTATTCTGTTTTCCTCAATGCACACATCATAGAGTCTTCTCTCAACTAAGCATCCCTTGTAGAGATGTCTCCTACCTAAGGCTCCCAGACAGGGAGGACCTTTAGAGCTCACCTGACTTGTGCAAACAAGGTCATACATATGGCATGCTAAAAATTGTGGTTAGTGGCAGAGTCTGCACCCTTTCTAGAATGTACTTTTATCATACCTTGCTGTGGGTGTTTCTATGGAGCTGAAACCATTCTCGGAGGAGGAGGACACATTCCAGATTCAAGGACCACGTTAGGCCATTGCCCCCTATTCCCACAGAGAGCTGGTTGGCAAAGGACAGTTAACACCATGAGATTTGCCTGGGACATTGACTAAATCCTGGTTTTTCCAAATTTCAAAGCAGCCCTCCTCCTTTGAATCCATCTATCTGTCTTCACCAACTTCCCCTAAATTGGTGCATTTCTACCTCTTTCCCATATGCTCGTGATCGACCAAGTATTGGGGGTGAAGGAGAGCAAAGCAGCTCAACTATCAAGGAGAAGAGAGGGCGGGCCATTTTCAGGAGTGGTGACACAGGCTACGGAGATGTGTGGAAGTAACTTGCATGTCACTCCCCCACATCAGCTTTCCTGACTCTGGATGAGGTTCATGCGTTACAATCCCTAGGGAGATGCCTGGCAGAGGTGCTCTTTCTACACTTACTCATTCTCTGGAGTCATGGTTGGGAAACGCAGGAATGCCCACGAGAAAAGCCTTTGCCATGGTGGGAATCATTAAAAATGAGATTAAACAGCAGCGAAGGCTCTTGCTTCTACGATGTCTAGACTCACACCTTACCACTCGCGTGTTCTCTGTTTTACTTCAGTTGTGCATTTTACCTTCTACAGGACCAGCTTTCGGCAGACATGTATAGTTTTGTGGCCAAAGAAATCGACTATGCAAACTACTTTCAAACGGTAAGTGTCTAGAAAGGTAAGAGCATGTCAGGTTTGATCACAAGAGTCAGGGTGTGGACAGGAAGGAACATGGCATGGAACCTAAAGGCCCTTGAAGCACATTATGAGCAAGAGTATGGGTTTTAGCTCTTCTGTCTGTGAATAAGGCCAGCCTTCTATTTCTCCTTGTATGGATTTCTCTAAAAACCTAAGAATAAAACTCAACCTATCCATGAAGATGATCACGACTTCATGGTCTGTGGCAGTAGTTCTCAATTAGAGGTGATTTTTTCCCTACTCCAATGGCTGCCTGGCCACGTGTGCAAGCACTTGTGGCCGTCACCATGGGGCAGGGGTGTGCATCAAGGGAGGAGAGGTCAAGGGTGAGGCTGAGCATCCTCCAGTACATGGGACATTCCCCCTCAGCAAAGAATGGCTCAGTCCCAAATGTCAGTTGGTCCAAGGTTACAAAAGCTGGGTGTATCATAAACAAGGAGCTTGGGGAGAAGATAACCCCACCCCCAGCTTATAATTGTTTCTCATTTCGATTTTGGCTGCAGACAATGATAAGTAGGTAAAGGATGAGTAATGTGGCCTGTTTGCCTGTCTCTCATCGAAAGCATCGATATAGACTCGAGAGAAACAGGATCTGAGTCATCCATACTTGAATGATCTGGTCCAAATAATTAAGACCCTGGCTCTCTACCAGGGTAAGGGCAAGGCAAGTCAAAAACAAAATAAAACAAAACCAGTGATTATTTTTTTAAAAAGGAGAGAGAGAAAAAAATACAAATTAGAAATCCAGTTAAGTGCACGTGCCTTGGAAGTTGGGGACAAAATTCAAACCTTAAATGATTGGGGAAGTGATGGAATAATTAGGAAGGTAAGGAGGAGAAATCCTGAAAATGTTAAAATTGTAAACACGCTTGGCTGGTAACAATCCCCCAATGCTGTGATTAGTGAGTGGTCCAAACTTTCAGAGGCGTTCCTTCGGCCCCCAAAAAAGAACTGATAAGCATTCCCTCCAACCTGGAAAGTTTATTTTAAAATAATAGCACTTTCTCAAGTATATTCCATGGGGTTTATTTACAGAGATAATATTTTAGAATTTCTGGAACTTAATGTCATTTTTGACATTCCAAAGCTTTCTTGGACTGCCGCCTTGCTGTTTATGTATCCTTTTTTTCAATCTTCTGATTTTTTTTTTTTAGATTTTATTTATTTATTTATTTATTTATTTATTTATTTATTTATTTATTTGACAGAGAGAGAGAAACACAGCTAGAGAGGGAATACAAGCAGGAGGAGTGAGAAAGGGAGAAGCAGGCTTCCCGCCAAGCAGGGAGCCCGATGCGGGCTCCATCCCAGGATTCACGAGATCATGACCTGAGCTGAAGGCAGATGCTTAACAACTGAGCCACCCAGGCGCCCCCTGATTTTTTTTTAATTGAATTCTTAACTAGTGTTTAGTTTTTACTTGGAGATATTAGTATCTACTGTCCATACCAAGCATTCAACGGGAGCGATTCTCTCCCCTTTCCCTCAAGTGCTCCCAGTTGGGGGGTAGGGGACGGGTCTAAGGAGAACAGAAATGGCAGCACTCTTGCTTACCAGGGTCCGTCTGCTCTTGCTAACATTTTGGCAGCTGTGTTAGTAATGGGATGTTGACCATCAACAGGCAGATTGAAAGTATTTGGGTTTTGGGCTGTATCAGGGAGCTGGGGCAGTTTCACCCCAAGATCCTTGAGGATTGTGGACCAGGCCGTATGGTTTCCAATCACTTATATATTAAACTCACTTTGCGGAGACCAAGATAGATACAGCCCTAGCATTTAGCTCTGTCATCTAGGCAAATGGATTTTTTTTTTTTAATGATTTATTTGAGAGAGAGAGTGAAAGTGTGCACGCTCGGGTCAGGGCAGGGAGGAGGGAAGAGAAAGTCCCAAGTAGACTCCCTGTGGAGCCCAACGTGGGGCTTGATCCCACGACTCTGAGATCCTGGCCTGAGCTGAAACCAGGAGTCAGACGCTTCACTGACCGAGCCACACAAGCAACCCTAGGCAAATGGATTTCTAAATGTGTTCCCCATTTATATTTTCCTGTTGTCCCTTTCTCTTTTGCCTTTGCTTTGAGGATGTGGTGTGAGACAAGGTGGGGTCCCAGTGAGGCAAGCCGTCTGTGTCAGGCACCAGGCCCCTGGGGTGGCTCCCCCCATCCTTAGGGGCTCTTCTGCCTCCCAAGGGTCCACTTGAGGGGATTCCTTTGCTCCAGAGGTTAAGGAGGAGGCAAGCTTGAGTCATCATTTGAGGTGGCCTGAGAGAGAGCAGGGCGAGGTGAGGATGGTGAGGTGGCACCTTCACACAGAGCCCCCCCTACGGGGCACAGCAGCCGCACTCCCCACCCTCCTGCAAAGGGTAATGCTCACCCTTGTGTCTCCTCAGCTCATCGAAGTGCAGGCTGAGTACCACAGGAAGTCACTGGCACTCTTGCAGGCCGTGTTGCCTCAGATAAAAGCACAACAGGGTAAGTGCAGACCTTTGCTGAGGCAGGGAGGTGGGTGAGCTTGGCCCCTGGGCTAAGACCACCCCCCCCCATGCCCCAGATCTCCTCCACCCCCGTCGAGGAGCCTCTAGAACTTCCCATGCTGGGCCCTTGAGCCGGCACACCCGGGCGTACACACTATGCCCCGCAGGGGATGAGTCGGGGTGTACATGGAGGCCTGTGCTGGGCATGTACCCAGCTTGAAGCCCAGCAGGTCCGGACACAGCTCACTCCCCAGCCGTCTGCCCCACCGGGTCTTCCCCCTCCTCCCCACAACACAAGAATGGAGACCCAGCAAACCTCGGCCTTACTGGAAGGAAAGAAATATTCCCGCACGAGTGTCCTTCACTAACTGCTGACCGGCCCCTGTCTTGCTTCCCCGCTCAGAGGCCTGGGTGGAAAAGCCTTCCTTCGGGAAGCCTCTGGAGGAGCACCTCACGATTAGCGGCCGGGAGATCGCCTTCCCCATTGAGGCCTGTGTGACCATGCTGCTTGAGTGTGGGATGCAGGAGGAGGTAGGTCTGGGGGCAGCCGTCCCCAGCCCCGAGCAGGTGCCCTGCTCCAGGCCACAGAGCCTGTGGGAATGTCCTTCCCTCCCTGGCCCCTGCCAATCCAGACATGTTGTGATAAGGGACAGCTCGCCGCCCTGCAGCACATACACCGGTCCTGTGTTCCGTGAGCCTTCACTTGTCCAGGAGGGAGGAGGACTGTGGGAGCCTGACACCACCCGCCCCGAGGAACTTCCAGCCCCACTCCCGCCACCCTGTCTTTGTATTTAACAGCACGAGGCTTGGCTGCTGCTCTTCCCTCCCTCTCCCCTCTCCTTCCTCTTCTTTCTCCTCTTCTTCTGCCTCCTCCTCCTCCTCCTCCTCCTCCTCCTCTTCCTCCTCTTCTTTCTTCGCTTGATGAGTTCCCTCATTTTAAAAACAGATCTTTTAACCTTTCTGATCATGACTCTTTATAAGGGATCTTGAAAATAGGGTTAATAATGATATTGGCAAGCCCTTCTTTCTTTTTTTTAAATTAATTAATTTATTTTCAGTGTTCCAAGATTCATTGTTTATGCCCCCCACCCAGTGCTCCATGCAATATGTCCCCTCAGTACCCACCACCAGGCTCTCCCATCCCCCCAACCCCTCCCCTCCAAGACCCTCAGTTTGTTTCTGAATCCAAAGTCTCTTATGTTCCGTCTTCTTCCCTGATTTACCCTACTTCCCATTTCTTTTCCTTCTCCTACTGTCCTCTGTATTACTCCTTATGCTCCACAAGTAAGTGAAGCCATGTGATACTTGACTTTCTCTACTTGGCTTATTTCACTCAGCATAATCTCCTCCAATCCAGTCCATGTTGCTACAAAAGTTGTGTATTCATCCTTTCTGATGGAGGCATAGTATTCCATTGTATATATGGACCATATCTTCTTTATCCATTCATCTGTTGATGGGCACCTTGGCTCTTTCCACAGTTTGGTGATTGTGGCCATTGCTGCTATGAACATTGGGGTACATATGGCCCTTCTTTTCACTACACCTGTATCTTTGGGGTAAATGCCCAGTAGTGCAATTGCAGGGTCATATGGTAGCTCTATTTTTAATTTTTTAAGGAATCTCCACACTATTTTCCAAAGTAGCTGCACCAACTTACATTCCCACCAACAGTATAAGAGGGTTCCCCTTTCTCTGCAGCCTCTCCAACACTTGTTTTTTTCCTGTCTTGTTAATTTTGGCCATTCTGACTGGTGTACGGTGGTATTTTTGTGATTTTGATTGGCAAGCCCTTCTTAAGAGCCACATGTAAAAGTCTATGGGAAATGGGCTACTCTTGTTTTTTTGCCATGTAAACCATTTCCTGAGAGGTGGACCAAGTTTGGTTTCTTCTATAGACTCTTTTGAAATCTCTCGTCCATCTTCCTTTGATCTGATCAGCCAATCAGTATTCCCTTACATGCCACACATTTATCACTGAGCCAAGTATACGTTGTGGGGAGATGGTGGCTTATGAACTTGCTGGGAGAACAGCAGAACAGCTGCAAGTCTTTACATGGGTCCTGGGTCACGTGTGACAAACTGAGGTCTGCATCAGAGAAGGAAGCCAGTGATCGTCCAAATGCATGTTGGCTGCTGCCTCTGTGCCAGGCGTTTCCACCTGCGGCCTCTTCTCAAGGGATGGGGATAAATGTGGGTTTTTGGGCCACATTTTAAGTGCTGGGCATTCTCGTGTCTGTTATCAGTTACTAGATGAGGAGATCTTTACAGTCCCTGAGCCACAGCCTTAGGGAGGGAGGTGAACTGGGTTTCCCTGACCCTATCGCTTTTTTAAATTATGGAAAACCTGCAACACAAAGATGGAATAATGACCCTCATCAACTAGCTTATGGAATGTCCTGCTTTCCCTCTGCCTCCATTTCTACCCCCGCCTCAACACCTTCCTTGGATAATTGGAAGCCAATCCCAGACATTGTGCCATTTCATCTGTAATACTTCAGTATGTTTCTCTAAAAGATAGGGAATGGATAGTAATTACGTATAATGTGGAACATAAAAGCATATGTACAAAAGGGAAACACAATATGTTAATGTCTTCAATTATCTAATCAGCACCAACGGGTTCTTTCTGCCTCTCCCTAGATGCCCCACTCCTTTCTGTTTTCCCCTACTTTCTACCAGCTTTTCTCCTTTTTGTAACAGAAATGCTCAGGTTATCTCTAGCCTGGAAAAAAAATATCTTTTTGTCAACCCAACTACAACCTCAAACTCCTTCCCCAACTCTTTGGTTTTGTTTTTGCCTTGGCTGTCCCATTCCCCTCTTGCCCCTGTCAGTAGCACGGGGATTGTCAGTACCATCACCCCATCCCTGCCCTCAGGGAGCATTTGAGGTCCTCCCCCCTCCTCTGGGCTCCACTCCCACGTGTGCCACCATTTCTTCAATATGCACCCACAGATTTCCCTCGGACACCCCCAAACTGGACTCACTAGCTATTGTAAGAAGCCCTTCCCCCTCCTCTTGGTTTTTATCCGTCACTCAGTGAAACAGCCTTCTCAGTAACACAGTCAAAAATCTATAGGCTATTTGACAACCCTACTCACTTGTCTTTGGCGTTATCCATCATCAAGTGCCATTGCATTTGGTTTCCTCCACGGCAGTGGCATGGTTTTATGAGAATCTAACCCACTGCTTTGGTATCTGTTGTAGCTTACTCTTGATCACAGCAGCCTCAGTTATACACTCGTCCAAACACATTTATGGAGCTTCCTCACAAATATGGAGGAAGAGAGCTTTGGACATCTACTTAGAATGGAGTTAGCCATTTTAGCAGGTCAAGCACTCCGTATTCCAGATTAGGAACATTTTCTTCTGAAGAAACTTGGAGATCGGAACGGTGGCCACGAAAGGCTGAAAGAGCAAAGACTGTTCTGCAGACAGGAGCTGAGAAGGCAAAATCAACCAGTAGTTCTTCTCCTATGTCTAACTCACCTGGGCTTGGGGGGTTCCCTTCCAACTCTGACCTGCACTGGTCTCCTCAGCAGACCCCTGTCCTGGTCTTCTCTTTCTCTTCAGAGCTCACTTTTGTACAAGGTACAGTGGTTCACTTGGAAGCAGTAATAGATTCAGAAGTAACTTAAAGAATGAAACATGAAGAGGCTGATGGAGGCACTGCTCCCTGACAAACCACCCTAGTTTGCTGGTCCCCTGAGGACGTAAACTTGGTCTCTAACAGTAGAGCTCTGCCCCTCCCAGGACACACACACACACACAATGTGCACGTGTACACACACGCTCTCACCCTTTCCCATCCAGCTTGCCACACATCCCCATGTTTGACCAGGTGTTGGCCCACTTCTCCAAAATGTATGTGAAATACACAAGAAGTTGGAGTGCCCAAGGTTCGTTTATTCCACAGATACCTAGTGAACTAGAGTGATGAGTCACCCTGTCCGGGGCATTGGGGACACCACAGCGGGTGAAGCCCAGTTACCGCTCCGAAGTTGCTAATGTCCAAAGGAGGAGACGTTTAGAGAGCGGGCAGCTACCATATTGGGAGGTGGCGATGGGGAAAATGCATTGACGGGACTTTGGAGGAAGGGAGCGGGGAGACTGTGTTTGTTGGCTTTGCTCGTGTGCCTTTGCATTGCACGGCTGTGTGCTGACCCTCTGTGCTGTTTTAGGGACTCTTCCGCGTAGCGCCATCTGCCTCCAAGTTGAAGAAGCTGAAAGCTGCTCTAGACTGCTGTGTGGTGGATGTGCAGGAGTACTCGGCAGACCCCCACGCGATCGCAGGTGGGTGCCCTTGGCCCCTTAGCGACGGGCCTCCCGGGTGGGGGAGAAGTTCATGGGGGAAGGGTGCGTGGTCATGTGACCCTCAAGCCAGTGGCTTCCCAGCAAGCGTCAGCTAGATGTGGGATAGGGCGCATGGTCACGTGACCGCTGGAGCCAGTGGCTTTTCGGCATGCGTCAGATGTATGGGGGAAAGGGCATGTGACTGTTGAGCCAGTGCATGCATCAGATGGGCAGAGAAGAGAGAAAAGCGTGTGGTCACGTGACCCTTGAGCCAGCCGCTGCTCTGCATGCGTCAGCTGTATCCGGCCGAGGCTGGGGTTTAAGCCTGATTGCCAGGGCCCCGTGAAGAAAGAGATGAGGTGACAGAGGGAAATAAGAGAGGGAAGCCAAGGTGACTGGCAGTCCAGGGCCCACTGCCAGTGCTAGAGACTCCGGTCCATTTAGGTGAGAAACCATCTTGGTCGTGGCATGCGGGTCAGGGTGACCCGTTCCCCAGTCGACCCTCCACACCCCCCATGGGTGATGCCAGCTGGTAGGACGCTTCTATGCCGGGGTAAAGCGGCTCAGAGCCAATATTGTGTCCCTGTCCAGGAGCTTTGAAATCTTATCTCCGAGAGTTGCCGGAACCTCTGATGACCTTTGAACTCTATGACGAGTGGATTCAGGCTTCCAAGTGAGTACAGCTGACTTAGGGGGTGTGGTTGGGTGGGGTTGATTTGGAAGGATTTACTGAAATGAGGAAAGCAGGTAAGCTCTGATCTCACCACTCCGCTGCTTGGTGTAAATCGTGGAGAAAAGCTCATACTCGTACCAGGAGAGGCAGGTGCAAGGACGCCAGTGCCCACGTTATTTTGAATAGCAAAAGCCAGGATATTATTGAAGATGTACTGGTGGGGGACCAGGGGCACGACTAAATAAATAATGGCTAGCTACACTGTGACGAAGTCTGTAGTGCTAAAACTGCTCACGTGAGAAGACAGGAAGACAGACTTTTCAGTGAAATAAAACGTGTTAACAAGGACACATATAATATTCTGTATTGTGGGTTTTTTTTTCCAAAACACAACACACTCAAAACCATACAATTTCAGGAGTGCCTCTATGTATGCATAAATGCATAGAAGGTTCTGGAAGAGCTCCCACAAGCAGATTGTCATGATTCCTTCTGGAGAGAACAGAACAAGGGACAGGTCACAGGTCTTGACTCTAGTACTCATTACAAAGATATTAATAAGGGCTCATTAATAGCTAATTTAAAAACAGTTGCGTGACAATGTTGATCATGAGCGATACCTCTGTCCAGTGTTTATTAGAGGCTTGTCACTATTCTAAGCTCATTATGTGCTTTTAACTCATTCTATTGTCACAGGAGCGAACCCTTGGAAAGTGGGTTGTGCTGTTTTCCCTAGCTTACAGGCAAGGAAGACCTGTCCTAGAGCAGGTGTGCGGCCAGGCTGCCTGCCATCTAATAAATGGCAAAATGAGGATTCGAGTTCAGGGGATCCAGTCTGGAATTCATGTGCCTACCTACCGCACTTCACGTCTCTCTCGAGCTACTCGGTGGTCCTAGGGATGAAGGGAGATGAGACCGTATCTGCCGATGGAAACTGACCCTTTTATTTCCGGACTGTATACGTGATTTTGATGATAGAGGAGCTAGAGAAGGGAAGACAGTTGGGGCCTTGGAATCTAGCCGTGTCTTGGCAGCGTCTGCCCTTTCCCCTCAGACACCGATTGAAAGCTTGAGATCAACCAGACCCTCTGCTGAGCCCTTTGTACTACTCATGCCGACTGCGGGCAGGAAGTCATCCTGTGAGCCCATTTTACAGATGAGGAGAGTGAGCAGGATGGAGCTGGGTCTTTAATGGCTTCCCTGCGCTCTACCCCCCTGGTCTAGCCTTTGGTCAAATTGCAGCCACTTTGTGCATGATCTGTTAACCTCTTCATTTCTAAACTGCATGTTTGGCTCACACTTCGGATTCCTAGGAGAACTGTGTTTTGGAGGTGTTTACCTCTTCTCAAGGCTGCACTGAGGGAAAATAGAGATTTTTCCCCCTTTAGTCAGGCTCTGTGGACAGACCTGTGGGTACACAGCGATGAAGTGTCTGGGTCATGGTCACCAACCTGCCTCAGGCCCCAGGTTAAGAGGTCAAAGCTGAGCCCTCACCCTGCTGATGTTTTCCTTTTAGTTTTTCTGGAGAAAAGATTCTTTGAGCAGAAAGGTCTTCCTGACTGTATATGCCTTGCTGTAGATTTTGACGAGAAGCATATACAAAATGTAGTCCTATAAGGAATCTCTTCTAATTCTTCATGGCCTTATTTAAAAAGAAATAAAAATAAAAACTCTTGGAGCAGACCTTTTGTAGAGTGGAGAATCTCTGGTTCATAAAGTTATCCATCTCTGAGTTAGATCTTGAAGGTCGGATTTCCTTAGGTGTATATTGAGCTCATATAATGTACTCATTCGGAAGGTATTTATTGAGCACCTGTGATGTGTCAGATGCCAAGGAACGTTAAATGTCATTTATTGAATGGACAACAGGCTGCCTCACAGTGTGAAAGTGGGTTGAGCTCTCTTGACTGGTATGTTGTATCCTGGTGCCAGAATCTTCCTCCTGACAACCCCACGGCCCTGCATTCACCTGAGATGTGTGACACATCCCCCGGAGCTTTGCAGGACAAGACAGAGGCCACAGAGAGGGAAATAGTCGTCACTCAGCCCTTGACTGATAATAGCTAGCTGGTACAGTCAGTCACTAGAGTTAGCTTCTCATTCTCCGCTGGTTAATTTGCTGGCCAGTGAGACCTCAGTGATCCCTGTTCAACCAGCGGCTTTCCTGTTTTTCCCCAGTATTCAGGAGCAAGACAAGAGGCTTCAGGCTCTGTGGAATGCTTGTGAAAAATTGCCCAAGGCCAATCACAACAATATCCGGTAAGTGGACAGATCCTGGAGACCCAGGGTCAGGGTTATTTAAGCTATGCACACACGGTTTCCTGGTGAAAGGTCACGGTAACTAGCCTGCGTGGCATTTTATGGGGTGCCGAACTTGGTTAACACACGTGGTCTCCTTTCAACCTCAGATGGCCCTGCGAGGTTGTTAATTACCCTGTTGCCAAGAAAGGAGCAGAACGGAAGGCACTATGTGACTTTGGAAGGCCACTGGTTAATTCAGTGGAGTTCTCTGATGTGCAAGAAGCAAAGATGAATGCAAGCTATTTTTAAGAAATCGTGGGTTTATTTTTTTTAAGTCTTATTTATTCATTTGAGACCAAGAGCATGAGCAGAAGGGAGACTCAAAGGGAGAGGGAGAAGCAGACTCCCTGCTGAGCAGGGAGCCCAATGCGGGGCTCGATCCCAGGACCCCGGCAGGCAGACACTCAACCAGCGGAGCCACCCAGGCACCCCTATATTGTGGGTTTATTGTAAAGCTAAGTGTTCAGGCACAGCTGGCGGAGGCTGAGCAAACCTGGAGCTGCCTGGCTTGAGCTCGTCTGTAGGGAGAAGGAGCCAGAACAGTATCCTTCCGTGCTCCACTGCCTCTTTCCCACACACCTCTCTCTCTCTATCTCTCTCACTTTTCTTGCTTCCCCTGGCCCAGGATTTTACTTCCCGCTCCTCTACAGATCTCCTTCTTCACACTCTCTGCTTCCTCCCCCCTTCAGCTTGCCAGCACCGCTCCTGGCCCTGCCACCTCCCCTCCGTGCTTTCCTACATGCAGACTCCCAGCTTCAGCCCCTGTTGCCATCTGCCCAAGTATTTCTGCTTTGCCGTTCAGAATTCTAGCAGCCGACGGTATGGCGGGCCCTTAAGAGATTAAACATAGTATTACTGTCTGATCTGGCCATGCCACCTCTGGGTATATCTAGACCTAGAAGATATGAAAGCAAGGACTTGCTGCTTGTATACTCCTGTGCATGGCAGTGTATCCGTGATGGCCAAGAGGTAAAAAAACAGCCCAAACAGCCACCGCTGGGTGAATAAACAAAGCATACATAGCATGCAGTATATGGCAGGTGAATCTGGAGGACGTGGTGCTACATGAAATAAGCCAGATGCAGAAGGACAGATACTGTACGATGCCATGCACATGTGGTATCTGGAGGTGACACATTCATGGAGACAGGCCAGGGGTGCAGGAGCTGGGGGAGGGGAGATTGTAGTGGGAGGGGGTGTTTTTAATGGGTATAGAGATTCTATTCTGGAAGCCGACAAGGATCTGGAGATAGATGGTGGTGATGGTTCTTTACTGTGTGAAAGTACTTAATGCAACTGACTTTAATGCTGCCATATGCTTAAGAGTGATTAAAGTAGTAATTGTTATGTATATTTTACCACAATGAAAAATTCCCAAGTGTGATTTGATGTATGGCTTCCTCATTAGTTCCTTGAGATATAATTCGCATAGCATTGTGTCCTCTTAAAGTGTGTGATGTGGTCATATGCATGTGGAGTTGCACAACTGTCACCACTCACTTTAGATTATTTTCATCACCCCCCGCAAAGGAACCCTGTTCCCGTTAGCAGTCACTCCCCTTCCCCCCCCCAGCTTAGCCCCTGGCAAACACGAATCTACCTTCTCCATCTCTGCAGATTTGTCTCTGCTGGACATTTCACCAGGCTGGAGCCCTACAACACGACGTCTTTTGTATCTGGTTTATTTCACTTAGGATGATGTCCTCAAGGTTCATCCGTGCGGTAGCATGTCAGTATCTTGTTTCTTTTTGTGGGTGAATAGTATTCCATGGATGGCTAGACCACATTTTATTTATCCGTTCCTCCCTTGGTGGACATTTTTGGATGGTCTCCACTTTCTGGCTGGCTTGCATAGCACTGCTGTGATGGACAGTTGTGTACAAGTTTGTGTGTAGGCATAGTTCTCTTGCGTAGGTCTCTAGGAGTGAACTGTTGGCTCATGTGCTGAATCTATGTTTAGCCTTTTGCCTATTAGCTCTCAAAGTCCCACTGAGGTTAATCCCAGGGGGCACCACTCCTAGCATATAGATGTCCCTGCTGATGATATCTGGACACTTTGCTTCTCACTGCTACACCCAGGGAGGGTAGCAGGTGACCAAGGTTTGAAAAGAAGGAGGGGCTTCAGGTCACTAGATACTGAGTCAAAAGAAAGATAGGGAATTTCTCTGGCCAGGTTTCACTGACACAGATGTTGACATATAGCCAAGTGAGATCGGAGTCTATTTTTCAAGGGTTCTCGTGGCTTGATGCGTTGCTCGTCTTCCTTGTAATGCAGGATGTATGTGTCTTGTTGTTGTAAGATGGGCTACTTGAGAGAAATTTCTGCCCTCTGCTGTGGGAACATGGGTGGGGTTGGACCCGAGTTAAACCTGGCCCTTCTGTCTTCCTTTCAGATACTTGATCAAATTTTTATCCAAGCTATCAGAATATCAAGATGTAAACAAGATGACTCCTAGTAACATGGCAATCGTGTTAGGGCCCAACCTCCTGTGGCCACAAGCGGAAGGGTGAGTACACAGGAAGGAATGTGCGTGGGGTAGCATATGGGCGCGACAGCCAGGGCCAATAAATCATCAGCCTCTTTTATTTGTCAAGTCCTATTTCTCTCTTGGCTAGCTCATGTTTTGGGCTCAGGAGATGACCCAGAATTCTGCAGATCTTTCTCATTGATGGTCTCAGAGCTTCAGGTCTGCAGTGAGGGTCTTCTCTGAGCTAATCTAAGTTTGTGGTGGGCCAGGCAAGCTCTTCCCAGGCCTTCCTCATGCTCCGTGAAGAGCAGACATCCCAGCATCTGGATGCAGGGGTTTGGAGGGCTGTCTCGAAAGAGAGAACAGAGTGGAAAGCAGATGAGTCTGGCAGTTGTGAGAATCACACCTCACTGTGAAAGCTGCCTGATACTTGGAGATTTTGTGTATATTACTTATTTACACATCTCTTGTGAGGAGAACTTCTATGGTTACCCTGTTCTGTAGAAGGGAGAGAGAGGTTCAGAAAGGTGAAGTGTCCTTCCAAAAGAGAAAGCCTCCTCTCAGACGTAGGCCAGCAGACTTCTGGTCAGGGGCCCTTCCTGGGCTGTGGGGCCAGGCGTGCCTCTCCGCGGCCTTGGCTGGTAACCCAGTCCTGCCCCTTCTCTGCTCTGTGCTTGCAGGAACATCACAGAGATGATGACGACAGTTTCACTGCAGATTGTTGGGATCATCGAGCCCATCATCCAGCATGCAGACTGGTTCTTCCCTGGGGGTACGTGGCAGCATCGAGATGCGGGGGTGGGGGTGGGGGATAAGAGTATTACTATGAGGTCAGAACGTTGAAACCAAAGGTGTTTGTTATTAATCCTTCTGCACACCTGCTTGAGTCATGGTGGTTTCTTACTAAGCCCTGGCTGAGTGACATTCTGGCCACAGGTGTCCCCTGCCCTCACTAGCCATGTCTGAAGATTTTACTGGTCTAAGATCCACACCGTGGTATCTTTAATCTATGAATCATGAAAGCTGGAGAAGAAAGGAAAGAGAGCTCACCTGCTTTTATAGATGCTCCATAGACCTGAGATGCATGTGGACTTTGATTCAGGCCTCAGGGATCCCTTGGATGCTGTCCTTTTGAGTTGCCTTCAACATGTAAAGGTGGGGCTCAAAGGCAAGGAGATTCTTCTAGTATCCGGTTCAAAATTAGGCTGTAACAGCAGCTCCCTCATAGGGTTCCTAAACGTTCCTAGCTGTGAAAGCACCACTGCGTGAGGGTCTGACTCTCAGAGGGAACACCTTTCGGGAGACAGTGGTTGTTTGCTTTTTTTTTTTTTTTTCTTTTGAAAAGGTAGCACTTATGTTCAGTAAACATCAAGGATATGCTTCTTGTGGAACAGTAAACCATTTCACTCATGGGAGGATAAAATGTTAATAATTTTTTGCCCTGTCCATCAGAGGTAATCAGTTAGTGTTGATCTGACATGGAAGAAGTTTGATAGTCTTTATTTGGTTTCATGTGTTTTGACCATGAAAGCTCTTCCCTTCTAATGTCCTAAGAGTTCTGTTGATGACACACAGTTGGGTGATGGTGAGAGATGAGGATTAAGAAATAAAGGAGGTGTAGGAGTTTAAGACATGAGTCTGTAAATTGGTGGACAAGCGTTGTCATTTCCTGTTACAGATAGATAGGTTGTAGCTAGGAACAGAAGGGGTATTTCTGTGTGTCACTTGACATCCAACAACCATAGTGACCTTAGTGAAATCTCCAGTTTCCAATCCTTTTTCTAATGTTTTCTCTTTGGTTTTCCAGAAAGATAACGTTATCACCTATAAATAATAATATTGCCTCTCGTTTTATTTTCTTGACTTATTCCATTGGCCAGCACTTCTCCAATAGTGTTAAATAACAGCGGTGGGAGTGGACATTGCCCTTTTTCCTGATTTGATTAAGACTGCTCTGGTGTTTCACTTGTAACCATGAGGTTTGAGATAGATGATTTTGTCTTTTCAGAAAGTACCCATCTGTTCCTCTTTAACTAAATTGTTTTTTTAATCATAAATAGTAATTGTTATCACATTACTATGATAGGTGAGCACTTGTGTTCACCTGCTTATATGATGAATTATATTAGAGTGAGTTTGTATTACAAGTGACCTAACGTTGAACCACGGGACACAGTTTTCTACAGGGAGAGTGTAGAGGACAGGCCATGTCTGGTCATCTCTCCCAGCTGGGAATGGCGTGGCCAGTAGATCACGTACAGCCATTCTCTTTTCCCTGCAGAGATAGAGTTCAACATCACGGGGAATTACGGGAGTCCTGTACACGTGAACCACAATGCCAACTACAGCTCAATGCCCTCCCCAGACATGGACCCTGCCGACCGGCGCCAGCCCGAGCAGGCCCGCCGGCCCCTCAGCGTCGCCACGGATAATATGATGCTGGAGTTTTACAAAAAGGATGGGTATGAACCCCTGTCTCTTTCTCAGTGTTGGGGGACTACAGGGGGAGGGGTGGGGAGTCAACACCAAATGGGATCGCCGGGATTAGGTTGCACTCTCAAGCAGAGGTTTAGGCGATTTGTAGCAGTTAAGTTGTTGCAGAGGTTTAGGCGATTTGTAGCAATTAAGTTGTTGCCTCCTTCTCTGTGTTTCCTTTGTGCTGTTGTGACTGAGTCCCTCGGCTTGCTTCCCTTGCTCTAGAGGCAGAGGTAAGTGCCGCCTCCGGAGCCCATGGTTGGGATCCATATTGATTACCTTTCATCAGAAGGGGAAAAAAAAGGTTGGTCAGCAAGGGGAATAGAAAGAGATACATGACGCTTTATTTTCACTCAGAATGTACAAATGTATGTCACTTGTCAAATCCCAAATGGCTTTTACGATGGCTCTGCCCCTTCCCCTTCTTCAGCAACACTCCTGCATAAGTATCTTCTTGAATGTGTAGTTGAACATTTCAGCCTCAGAACGTTTCAGTTCCAGTCTCTTTGAAACAGAGCAAACCTAACTTGGAAGCAGCCTGAGTGTAAAATCGCTGTAAGGGTTGAAGACTTCTTCCCAGCTCTTAAGCCTGATGAGCTACAGCTCCCATGACAGGGTCGCCTCGAGACTCATAAAAGCCTTCAGCTTCATTTGCATGGGAACGACCCTCTCGATAATCCGATTGTATCATGTGTAACTGTGTGCAGTGATTCCCAAAACAAAATGGGCACGGGCAGGTTGGTAACAAGCACCGCTGATCGCAGAGTGCCAGTGGGGAATACCAGCCCCGGGGTGTATGTGGCTTGAGGACGCCCCCGCCCCCACCCCCGCAAGCTCAGGGCGTCAGTGGCTGTGTCTTACAGAAGGAGCGGGGATTGCACTGTTTGCTCCAGGAAGTCAGTTTGTAAACTCGGGTCAAGAATTCAGAATCACTGCTGTAACGCAGAATTCAGCGGCTGCTCTTTCAGAATGGACCGGTAGCATAAAGCACTGAATGTGGGAATATCAGAGATTTGGACAGCCGCCTTCTGCCTCCCTGACAGATCTGGAGGCAGCCAGAAAGATCTGCTTGCTCGCCAGATTTGTGGCCCAAGGGCCTCAGAGGGAAGGTTGAAAACCAAGAGTTAGTAGGGGTGCATCTTAACTGTTCACCCCTCTTGGTTTCTGAGTGGGAGTTGGTGCTGGGGACCTGGACCTGTGTCCTGGGATGACCGATCATCTCCTTAGCTGCCTGCATCCTTAACCCGTGGAGACCCAGCTGTGTGAGACGGTGGGGGGAAGGGGTCTAATCTGCACTGCCCTGTTGGTTATTGTTCTCCCGCTAATAAGGAAAGAACTATAAATTCCTAGAAGTCAGAGAGAGGGGAAATTCCTTCAGTCTTCTTTTTGGGGGGAAGATAATTTGTTAGAGACTGGAGGTGGGAGCAGAGGGCGAGAATCCCGAAGCAGACTCCTCACTGCGTGCAGAGTCCAAGGACACGGGGCTCAATCCCAGGACCCCAAGATCATGACCTGAGCTGAAATCAAGAGTCAGACGCTTAACTGACTGAGCCACCGAGGTACCCCTCCTTAAGTCTGTAAAAAAGACTATGCTTAGAGTCTGATCTTTGCGTGGAGAGAGAGAGAGGAGCACATATTAGCAAGTACTTCTGATTTTGTTTTTAATCTCAGTTTAAGCAACCCTGTCTCTCTGAGAAATATTTCCAGCTGAGAAGATACCCTGGAGGATGAATTCTGCTGCCAGCTGGGTTTTGGCGAGCTCCTTTGGTCCTAGTATTTCTATATCTGAGGTGTGCTGCTGGGTCCTTTTCCTGCCAGGCCCCGTCAGATACCCAGCACCGTGTGAAGAGCAGGCCAGACCCCATCTTATACGGGAGAGTTACCGTTGTGGAATCTTGGGACAGTCAAGTCCGCTGGCCCCCAGAGTATGCAGGCAGAGGCAAAAAACTTGAATGATGATTTTTTTTTTTTTAAGTAGGCTGCATGTTGGGCATGGAGCCCAGTGCAGGGATTGAACTCACAATCCTGAGGTAAAGACCTGGGCTGAGGTCAGGAGTCAGATGCTCAAAAGACTGAGCCGCCTGGGTGCTGCTTGAATGATATGTTAAGCAGCTGCCTCCTCGTTTGTGAATGATTTGCCCGTTCTGCACACTGCCCTGATTTAAAGCCAGAACTGCCACCATCTTACCTGGAGGGTGTACGGGGAAACGCTGCATGAATTACTCTTGCAGGCTAAATGGATGTAGTTTTTGCATTTTAAAACTTGTATTAGACATTAAATGATGTGGAGGGCTTCCTGGTTTAGGGGCACCCTTGCTTCATGGTCTGGGGTGCTGGCCCAGGTGCTTCAACGTACACTGAGCTTCTAGATGAAATGATCAGTTTCTAACCAGCTTTCCCAGAAACAGAAACCTAACGTTGTAAGTGTTCTGGGGTGCTGGGAGCCGGCCCCGGCAACAGTCAGTCAGGGTTCCCCGAAGGTGGTGACGGAGTCGGCGATATGAGGAGACCGACGCGAAGAGTGGTGTGGAGATCTCCTGAAAACTGTGTCTTCAGGGTTCTTTATTTAAAGCTTTTTAGTTTCATCGATCTAGCTTTAGGCAAACAGTTGGTTCTATCTTGCTCTCTTTGCTTCTCTCTTGCTCTCTGCTTCTCTGTTTCTGTTTCTCTTTCTGCTTCTCTGTCTCTCTTGCTCTCTCTGCTTCTTGCTTTGCAGGCTCTCTGCCTTTGCCTCTCTCTGTCTCCGTCTCTGTCTCTGTTGACTGTCAAGGGTCCCAGTCTTTTATTATTCCTAAGTGAGGAAGTTGGGTGGTGCAGTTAAATCTTTAACTGCTTTTGCACCCACCCCAGAGACAGGATTAGTATTGTTATTGCAGGGTATAGAGTGATTGCTTAAACTCACAGAAGCTGAGACCATTGAGGCAGAGGGATTAAGGAATACAGATAAGAGATACAGAGATATGATTACCTACCGGGAGGAGGATTAAATGGGACTATATGTCTTGGATAAGCACACGAAGGACATATTGCCCTGGCCCACAAGATAAGTGGCTTTCCAGATTCTAGGTGGGGAAAGCCCAGAGGGACTTTCATTCACATTCACGGGTACCTCCACCAAAATTCCTGGTGGCTTGCACTTGGCGGGAGGGGCGGATCACGCACCATCTCCGACACTGGGGGAAGAGAGCCACTTGCCCCAGCGGACAGCCCCTGTGCTATTTTATCAATAGTAGGGGAGTTATCCACATTTACCCCATTTCTGAGCTTCGAAAATCTATGAGACACATTTTAAAGTTCTCAAACTACTCTCCTGAAACACTGACAAGGCTCGCTTTACAAAAGTGTTTTGGTCAAGTTAAAAAAATTATATATCACCTTCCTGGCCAATGACTTTATAACCTAGATCTCATACAAAGTGGTTCACTCCCCATCCCAGCTCCAGGCTTTGGTCCTGCTGCCTGATTCAGGATGGCTCAGGAAATGGAGTTTCTTTAGCAAGACCTGGGGGCAGATTTTGGAGCTCACATCCGCCTTTGTCATTACTGTGATTGGCAGAATAATGGCCTCCCCAAAGCTAGCAGCAGGTCCTAAACCCTGGAACCTATAAATATTACCTTATTTGGGAAAAGGGTCTTTCAGGATGTGATTAAAATAAGGACTGTGAACTAAGAGGACCACTCTGGATTACCGAGGTGGCCCCTAAATGCAATCCCATGTATCATAAAATTCAGAAGGATATTTGACATAGGCACACAGAGAAAGAAAAATGTGAAGGTGGAGCAGAGAGCCATTTAAGGATGTGTGCCAAGGAATGGAAGTCACCGGAGGCTGGAAGGAGCAAGAAACAGCTTCTCTCCTGAGGCCTGTGGAGGGAGCACAGGCCCTCCTGTCATCTTGATTTCAGCCCATTGCTATCGATTTTGGCCTTCTGGACTCCAAAATGACGAGGGAATGGATTTCCAACATTTACCAACTTTGTGGTGCTTGTTACAGCAGCCACAGGGACCTGATACATCCCGCCACCATGCCAGCAGCTTCGTAGTGAAAATGGCAGCAGGTGCTTGGTCTTTTCCCCTCATTGAGGGTCGCAATCTAATCGCACTCCTTTGGACCGCGAGCTGGCCTCAGCGACTGACTTATCTACCAGAATGGCAGAAGTGACGTGCTAGGACTTAAGAAGCTGGCTCAGAAAGAGCTTTGTCAGATATGCCTGCGTCTCTTGAACACTCACTCTTAGAGCACAGGTAACCTTGCCATGTGGAAGCCCAGGCAGCTCCTCAGAAGTGAAAGCCCCCAGCCCTCACTCCTAGCTGAGCACCAGGCTGACAGCAAGCTCCCACTTGGAGGGAACGGTCTCAGGCTCTTCCCCGCCAGGCCGAACCTTCCCAGCTGTGCCTGCCAAACTGCCAGGAGTGTGGATTTGCCACCCAGGTAAATAAGCTGCTTCATTTCAAGGGTGGTGGCTCATTACGCAACAAAAGATAGAACAAGTTTTTATAAAGAAGAAGAAAAAAAGAAGGCTGCTGTCCCACGGCCCCAGCGCCGTTCTTTGAGGCGGCCTTAATTGGCCTGGGCTGGGATTCAGGCACTGGTACTTTTTAAAAGCGTCGTGGCTGATTCTCATGTGTCTCTAGGGTCAAGAAGCACTGAATCACAGAAAGATTTTGCCGATCTGAATTTGGCAGCGATACAGTTTCTTAAAAAATTTTCAAAACTCTCTTTCTGTAGCCCTCGGGTGTTGGTATGAGATACGGGCTGTCCTGACTGTGCCAACACTCTGAACCACGAAGTATTGATTAGGTCACCGCATGCGCCCTTACACTCTGTGTAAGCTCTGACTTGGAAATGTGAGGGTACAGCTTACTGTGTATTTTTCATGCCTTGTTAGTATTGGGTTTTTGTTTTGTTTTATAAAATAGCAACATGTTTTGTGGATCCTTTGTCCCAAATAGTACATGAAAAGAACCTTGCAGATCCCTTTTATTTTTCTGACAATGGCAGAGTGTCATCCCTGGTCCCATCAAATACTTTTTTGTGAGCCCTGCTGTGTCCTAAAGAGTTGGCCAAGATGTTTGCACTCTCCTTTCCATTGCCCAGGAGGGACGCAGAGTCCCTAAGCATTTGTCCGATGCCTCCATTGATCGTGTCCCCAGCAGAGTCTGAACAGACTCAGCTGGGATCATTGAGAGGATGGCACCTAGAGGCAAGAAGAGAAATGATGTCACTGGTGGACCATCCTTCCTCATTCACGTCTCCCCTGATGACTCTCATCGTCTCCCTTTCTACTTCTCTCTGCCTCCACTGCCTGCTGCCAACTGTGCATTTCAGAGACCCTACCAGTACCTCCGCTGCCCATCCCCTGCACACCTGTCTCCCTGATGCCTGTTTGCTGCCTTCTGGCTCTGGCCCATGCTCTCCCTCTCACCCTGCTGGCTGACATCCGTGCCATTGTGCCAGCTCAGCTCAGTCCTAGCCTCTGGAGTCCCAGCAGGATGGCGGTCTGTTCACAGAAATCCCAGTGGCTCTTTATAAGCAGAAGACCAACACTCAGTCCTCTTTCACATCTCCACACCTGACATGCCTGCCACCGTTTTGTTTGTCCCATAGCTGCGTGGTCCTCGGAGGTGCTTTACCACAGCCACTTGACTGCAACCCCAAAATCTTTGGGGACCTCTACACCAGAGCCACCGGTCTCCTCTAGAGCTCAGTTTGGTGTGTGATGCATTTGTGGCCTGGGTTGGACACCTGCTCAGCGATGGGTCTTGTCCCACCTGTCTGGACCTTCATCTCAAAGTCCAGTGATCTGGAACAGGCATCATTGCTCCCAATGTGAAAGGTGCTCTGTGGATGAGTAGTTATACCGTTGGTTGTGTTGAGTTGGAAGGAGACAGAAACCTGGAGTCTGATGTGCTCATAAAACACAGGATTCAATACACGGAAACCAGTTCACATAGTGTTTGATTTCTTAAGAGTCTTCCATATGTCATCACGGGTCACAGATCTTCGTAAGGTGGCTGTGGCATGCTGCTTTTCCCAAATTTATTAAATCAGAAAGCCCATGGTCACCTGACAACCAAGACTAAGGGTCCAAAGGCCTGGCTTCTTTAATTGCAGATATTAGGGTGCTCTGCAGATCCCCGCAGGGAAGATGGGTGGCACACAGAGACTGTGACCCCGAAAGGCATGTGGTCATGGATAGCTGGTGCAATAATTTTATTTCAGATAGAGCCTGAAGCCGTCCAAAGACAAGCTTACCTAGACAGTCTTCCCGGGTACTAATGGGAAAATTGACTCCTCTTTTGGGTTTGTATTGGCCAAATGGACCTTGTTAGAGGCATATTTTTGACCCAGGGCCCCAGCTCAGCTCCCAGGCCACCAGGATTCACGCATTTGTGGATACTGAGACCAGGTCTGGGAAACGTGGCCAGAGGACCCCAGCCTTTGTTTGCACTGGGAGGTGAGGAGACCTCGTTGTGTATTTAAGAAGGGTTATCCATCCCCAGAGGAACTGGAAATTACCTGATTTTCGCCTTTCCCAGGTGTGTGTAGGCAAGGCTAATAAGTCAGGATTTTTAAGTTTCCTGTCACTCACCATCTGGGGACCACACAGGCCCCTGCCACTGCTTCCTGGTCCCCAACTTTATCTTATTCCCAGAATTTACAAGTGTTGGTGGATGCTTGGGGGCCTTCCTGAATTTCCCAGGCTTCTGCCATCTGATGGCAGATGTGTTTCTTGTCTCCTCTCTTCTGGCTGGCCTTTGCCAAATGGAACTGCTTTTTAGAACAGTCATCAGAAACCTTCCAGATCTCTCTAGACTTGAGTACTTCAAAACCATTATAGTTAATACCTCTGGCTAGGATCATTCCTCACCAGGATTCAAAGGCAGCGTGGCAGGTGTCTGTCCTACAGGGGAAAAAAATGAAAAAGCACGTACCTAATTGCTTGAAAGATGCATTCCCTAGAACGGTTCACAACAAACTACTGCTCTGTGGTAAATACATTATTTATGTAGGTACCTGATCTTCCATCTTTCGGATTTGGGCTTTTTTCTCCTCTCCCTCTCCTTCCACTGGTACAGTCCTTTATCTCTTTATTTGTAAGGTTCTGGATCTTAATGCTTTCCACCCTATGGCCTACCAGGTTACAGACTTCACAGTAAGAATACTGCTTCATTTCCTACATCAGGGGAGACATTTCTAGGTCTGACCTTTCTATTCCCTTGTCTGCCTGCCTCGTGGGCAAAGAATCCCCCTTATGTGAAAGAGCCCTATTATGAACACGCAAAGGATGAATCTGGGGATTCCGAGTTCAGATTCTGGCTGCGTGACTTTGGGAAGTGACTTACCCTCTGAATGCCTCTATTTCTTTAGCTGCAAAATGGGGAACTAATAGCGTTGTTTTGTGTGCTAGATAAAATCTTACTTAGGACGCATTCAGAACAATGCTGTGGGAAACGTCAGCTGCTTCGAGTACACAGACTAGGTTTTTGAGTGACATCATCCCTTTTTTAAGATCGTGACCTGGCTGGGCGTGCTTCTCCGTGAGGCATTCTGCCTGACCCCTTCCTTTGCCGTCACGCTAAGAACTACCATGAATGTCTCTCCATCTCTACCCACCCATGGGCTGTCGGGCTAATTCTGTAAGCACAAAATACACCAAGGCCAACATGGACTGGCCGAGGACATGGCAGGTTTCAGGGGGCTCCTTGGGACATGGTAGGCCTTCCGTAGGGTGAAGGGTTGCGGCCGTTTCTGCCTGAGCCTCCTGCTCCATGTCACAAGTTTTGTTTTCCAAAGAACCTTCCAGCCAAGCTGAGACCCTCTGGTTCTTCCCTTCTTTCCTACCCAGATGCCCAGGGCTGGACAGTAAGACTTAAGGAAATGAGGGGATCCCCCTCTTTATTTTTCAGGTCCTTAAGCCTAGAGTCCTTAAGGACCTAGAGACCTTCAGGACCTAAGCCTAAGTCCTTAATTTCGCTATTACTCCCGTTGTACAGAGAACCATCAGAGGAAGCTAAGTGTTCAGTAACTCATCGCTGTCACACTGTAATGAGAAAATCTGGGATTCAGACCCCAATTTCCTCCTTCCAGAGGGCAGCACTACTGCCCAAAGCATTGGGGTGGGCAGAACAGGGAGCGGGGTCACCCCGTGGCCCAGCTGCCACTCCAGCTCCTCAGAGTCCAGCTGCCAAGCTTTTATCTTCCCTCCATGAAGGTGCCCCATGATTCTTGGTGTTCTCCAGACCCTGTAAAATTCCACTGGTGAAGCTAGATGGACTTCTTATGGGGCACGGCCTGTGTTCCCCGCCCCCCTACCCATCACCATGGCCTCTTGAGTGGCCACTTGTTTTCCGCCCCCAAGTAAGGGTCCAAGGGCATGCTAAATGTATCTTACCACCCCGTGAATGATAAATTACCCTCATGGCAATGCTGGAAGTGGGATGGGAGCTATAAGCCT
Organism: Spilogale gracilis; assembly: GCA_004023965.1. Lineage (NCBI taxonomy): Eukaryota > Metazoa > Chordata > Mammalia > Carnivora > Mephitidae > Spilogale > Spilogale gracilis. The sequence goes on along the minus strand of PITA01006942.1, from coordinate 12,163 downwards.
CATTCTGTAGATGAAGAGAAAGCCCTACCGAGTCAGTGAGTGGCTTAACTGGGTCTGGAGGCTTGGATGGTTCCAGAACCTACTGCCCAGTACAGTGTGTTAGGAAAGTCACGAAGGGCGTACTATGACAGCTTTCATGCACCTATAAGGTCCCGGTAGATGAGGAGGAGTTTGGCAGGGCACATTGTGTGTCAGCAGGAGTTGTCATTGGGTCCACCTCCTCACCCCCACCCCCATGCACTTCGATGATGAATGGCTGAGAACTCTGAATTCCCTGCTCCCATGGCTCTTTTACCGTGAAAGACAGGAATGGGATATAGGCATCCCAGGACCAACTGCAGGCACTCCTGTCCTGCCTCCGTGCTCCCACCTCCCACAGGACCCAGAAAAAGCCATAAGAGAGGCTTGCCCTGAGGTCCCCTCTGGGATTCTGGAACATACTCCTGCCTCCTGCTTATTAAAATCCTTTGCTTCTTAGAGCTGCTTTGCGGCATCTGGTTTCTTGATCTGCCCTGGATTCATCTCTAAAGGGGTCTGAAAACCAGTTCCTCTAAATTTTCCCTAAAAGTAGTGGGCCATGGGAAATCTTTGACATCCAGACTGGCCTGTGTTACCTGGGCAGTGACTTCTAATGGAGGCAATTGTGTTGGATTAATTGCACTTCCATTTCAGCCCTCTTTTGGTGAAAACCATCAGTTTCTTGATTCTGGCTACCGTTGTTTCTTCCCGTGATAAAACAATGAACAGAAACTTAATACAGCCTTTGGGTGTGTTCTTTCATCATTGAATAGCTTCCCCTCTGTGGCAGTGTGCCAAGGAGTTTTAGAGTTTTTGTCTTCGGGTTGGGTTTTATGTAGACATTCAAACATTTATACCAATTTTGTTTTCTGAAAGCAAGTATGCGTTGAGTTCCTCCCAAGAGCACTGCCTTTGTGACTGATTCGCTCTGAAGATCTGTATTGCTTTTCGAAAATATCGGCGAATGTTGGATGCACGTGCACTAGGAACATGGGGCGCTGCCTCCCTTCAGGAATTTCTGTGGCGAAAGTGGAGATTGCATATGGCACAGCGGTCTCTTTGTAAAAGCAGAAGTGTTTGTTCAGCTCTTAGTTCTTGGTTGCTGATTTTTGCCAAGGATCCTTCCCAGGTCTTGCTCAGTCCATCCCCCATGCCTGCTGGCGCCTTCGCTTGGTAAACCAGATCACCAGGGAGCCTAGTGTGTGAGCTTGCTGATGCTTAAAGACAGTATTGGAAGTAGAAGGTATCCCCCAGGAGCCCTGATCCTGGAGCCCATGCCCACCTGGTGCTTCCCTCCCCACCCCCAAATAGAAAGGTGTTTCTAAGTAAAAGAGCATAGGATAAGGAAAATGGGATGAGATAGACATCCCTTGTCACCATGGTGGACATCTTGCATGTCATCCTCGCCCAGCAGTGCAGCTAAATGCTATCGCTTCCCTCCCCCAAGTGGAATATGAAGCTCATTGGCACTTTTCATCCTGATAAATTCAGAAGCCCATAGTTTGATAGTCCCTTGCGGTCCCCTTTGAATGTCAGAGGATGCAGCTGGACCTTTTCCCCGAGTTTTGCCGGGCCCCCAAGAGTGATTCTGGGTATCTTGTAGAAGGTGCTGATTTTTGGTGGAGGATCCTCAAACTCAAGATGACTTGAGAACTAGTGGGTCTTGGAAAGAGACCCGGCCCCTGGAACACCCCTCCCCCCCCAACTCCCCAGGTGCCTCCTCAGAGCCATACAAGGGAGGGGAGGAATAACAACAGTGACACAGCATGAAAGGTGTCAGGAGGCTGTCCCCATCCTAGTGCCTGCTCAGCATTGCTGCCATCTCTGCCCGCTGGACCCCATGGCTCACTTCCTTAAAGGACCCAAATCTTACCCTACAGCCAGTCTACAGATTTAATCCTTTTGTACTGTTCGTTGAATCTCACTGCTGGTCTCTAAGCTGAATGCCCTTCTGGGTGTGCAGAATTCACAGTGTATGAGCTCTGTGCCCGTGATGGGTGTGGGTCGGAGTAAGCACCCGATCACCATCATACCCACACCCCACTGTGCCCGTCTGAACGCAGCAGATGCAGGTGCTAGGAGGGCTCCTTCCTGTGCAGAGGTGTGTGTCTGCCTTAGTACTGGAAACATCTGGTCGTGGTTTAGTCAGTGAAGCTCTTGACTTCATACCATAGTACCACTTAGCTCCGAGACCAGTGGAAAGAAAGAACAGCCTTCTAAATCATGTAACTTGGAAGCCAGCAGATGGCTATTTCTACCCATTTTTATTCTCCCTTAGGACACCCTCTTCCCCCACACCCCTACACCTACACCAATATCCACTCTCCAGCTTCTCTCTCTGTTCACATTGGAATAAAGGATAGGATCTTCGCCCCTTCAAACAGAAGAGCCCCTTTAACTAGAGAGGCCAACCAATTTGAATCTGTTTCCTGGCACAGAAAAAGCTTCACACTCAGACCCTGACCTTGACAAGACCACCTGTGTGTCCAAAGGAAGGCATAGTTTTTTTGACACTAATATCTGTATGTTTCTGTCCCTGCAGCCTTAGGAAAATCCAAAGGTACGGTATCCTCGGGTAGCTACGAGGCCATGTTCCATCTCTGAGAACAAAGCAAGCCATGCCTTTAGTGAGCTCTGCGAGAGGGTGAATGCGACGTGTTTGGTTGCTTGGCCGACTTAATGAAAGCTGGGTTTCCGTGGTTAAACTGACTCGCAGCCCCGAGTGACCGTAGGCATGGTCAGCCCCTCACCTGCTGTGGAGACCTGCGGGTGTGGCCTGCAGAGACTGTAGCTCAGCCAGGGTCCCGGGGCAAGTGCAGGAGTCCTGACTCGGACCTGTGCCCCAGATCCGAGCTGACAAAAAGGAGGACGGATATCTAGATGTCTGCCGCTGGTCAATGCCACGTTCTAGTGCGATGCTGCCCCCTGCTGCTCCCCCCACCCACCCACCTCCATCTCCCACTTGGGGGTGGGAGTGAATGCCCCTGGAGAGGCTGCATTCTGCTCTGGGGGCAGGCTTGGATTCCACGTGCAGATCCTGAGGCCAGCTGGCTTTGGCAGAGGGTGGAAGCGAAGCCGCCAGGCGCGCCAGGGCCGTTGGTGTGCGGCGGGGCCTGGAGCAGCCTCGGCCCGGCACAGCGCGGGGGCCTGGCCTCGCTTCCCCGGCCCAGGAGGGTGCTAAGGCTGCGCTGCTGTTCTCCTGGCGGACGTGCTTGAATGTGTCCGCTGTGCGGGGGAGGGCGCCTGCTCCTGGGCACGCGTGGGTAAGCGGGTGTCTTTGTGTCCCTCGCCAGCATGGGCGTGAGGGTCATGGACACATCCTGGGTGGCTCGAAGAGGCTCCTCGGCCGGCAAGAAGGCGTCCTGCGCCCCGCCCACCATGCAGCCCCCCGCGCCGCCGGCCGAGCTTGCCGCACCTCTGCCATCGCCCCTCCCGGAGCAGCCCCTGGACGGCCCTGTGGTGCCCTCGCTGTCGCCGTCGGGCTTGGGTCTCCAGCCCGGGGCCGAGCGGACCAGGTAAGCAGGACCAGGCCAGCCACGGCACACACCGGGCGTGGGCGGGTTGGCTGTGCCCCCTTCGGGCCTCATGGATGCTGTCACCTCCCTGTTCTGGGCCTTTGTGTTTGGCTTTCTGCATTCTGCTGGCACGAAGCGAGTGATTCCCAGCTCCCCCCCACATCCCGGGTTGTCAGATGGAGTCCCAGGTTCCCGAGAATAGCAACCCCGGCAAGCATGTAAGGTGGCAGCTTGCTAAAGCCATGAGAGCGCTAAGTTGCCAACTTTTGTCTCCCCTTTCTCTTCTGTGGTAATGACTTCCTGATTTTGAAATGCGGGGTTGCAGTGTTTCTCCCTTTCTCTCCTCTCTACCTTTCTCTCCTCTCTACCTTTAGATTTAGAGGACCCGCCCCCTTCCTTACCTGGGTACAAATCAGGGAAGGAGTGGAGGTCATGTGGTCACTAGAGCGAGTCCTGGGGACCTGTGCGGTGCAATGCAGGGTTGTGTTTCCATTCCTTCCAGGGAAGAAGAAAGCCGGGAGCTCATGACGCCCCTAGTTCAGTGAATGTTTATGGGGTACTGAGTGCATGCAGAGATAAAACGTGGGATCTGGGCCCTTAAAGCTGTCCTGTCCCCATGTGTAGAATCAAGGCACGTGGCCACATGGGCGCCCAGCAGCGAGGGGCCTCGGCTGGCCGGGCCTTGAAAGGGGCATCCTGGAAGTGGGCATGGCACGGGCTGCTTCTCTGGGCGTTTCTATCTGTTCTCAAACCGTCCTGAGAAGTGGGAAAGCACTTCAGGTCAGACGCCGCTGTGCGTTCTGTTAGTGGGGACACAGCATTCCCCCCTGGCTCCTGCTGAGAACATTCTGGCAGCTTTGGGAAGCTGAATTTTTTATCCAATCTTACCTTTTTAAAAATTTTTTTTTTTAAGATTGATTTATTTTAGAGCACAAGAGGGAGAGAGAATCTTCAGCCGACTCCACACTGAGTGTGGAGCCTGATGCGGGGCTCCGTCTCACGACCCCAAGATCCCAACCTGAGTCCGAACCAAGTCGGACACTTAATGGCGCCCCATCACCTGATCTTTATCACACACATACACTCGCAAATACCAGCTCTGTAAATGAAGGGACTGCAGAGTGGTGGTGGTGGTTTTCTTTTTCCTTTAGTCAATAGAAGGTATTTTTCCTGTGAAATGGGGACATGACAAAAGGAAAACGGGACAGTCAGTATGTGGGAGTGGGCAGTTGACAGTAGATGTGTTTGGCTCGCTGTTTATGACTCCAGCTCAGGGACGAGGGCCCCGGCTCTGCACTCACTAGGCTTCAGGTCCCCTTGCGGGAGGGCAAGGTCGGCAGAGATGTAGAGAATGACCGCTGTGGACCAGAGAGGCTGCCAAGGAAATGAGCAAATAGGAAAACTGCTGCACTCTTTTGCACTCTTCTTGGCTTCATTTTGGTCTCCCATCGGATAGCTGACACTCAGTGCTCAATGCTATTTGACCTATAAAAAGTATTTCTAGAAAATGCCCCGGCCTCTGAAGGTATTCCCGGATTCTCAAAGATGGGTAATGACCTTGAGAGTCGCTCACAGGCTGGGAGCATTACCCATGGGTTCAGAGTATTTAAGAGCTCACTGCTTTTGCTCATACCATCCTTTTTTGGGGGGTACCCAGCTCTGAGACTTCCCCTTGGGTGCCTGTGTTCTTGTCTTCTACCAGTCCTTTTCTCTGCTCACATGCATTCTTCCCAGTGCAAGTGGGTGTTCCATTGCTTTTTTGTCTTTTTTTCTGTTTTCTGGACGTTTGCAGCCCAGGTGATGTTTCCTCCAGTTGCCTGTTTCCTGTTATGCCCCCACTCCACCCCCCAGGATGGCAGACCCTCCCCTCCCTCTGGCTTACTCTGGCCTCTCCATTCTCCACCGGGCCCACCCCCTTCAGACCTGGCCGCTCTCTCCAGCCAGGCTCAGCTCTGCATCCCGCTCCCCTGCTTGGCATAAACTCTACCCCCGAGCCTGCTTCCTGCCCTTCACCCCGCAGCTCACCGTATCACGTGTCCCCAGAACTAACCTGTCCTTGAGTGTGTCCTCACCAAGCCTCCATCTAGCACTCCTTATATCCTGCCTCTCCCTGCTGGGTCAGCTGCACCCATGCTGGAGAGAGAGCAGCAAGGCTGAGCAGGTCAATACCTGTTTCTCTGGTGCGGGCGCGCATCCGGTGGGCGGGAAAGGAAGGGCCAGCTGCTTGGTCCCTAGGTTCCCCGGGGCAGCTGTCTTGTCAGTCCAAAGGAGGGAAGAAGAGGCTGGTATATCACAAGAAGCAAGTTTTGTTGCTTGCTTGTTCTGAGTTTTCTTTTTAAGTTTTTAACTATGTCTTGATGGTGGCAGAGATGGAGGGGAAGGTAGATAGATATTTGATCGTAATACCTGGGTGCCTGGTGACTTTGGGCCTGAAAAAGAATGAAAGGCAGGTTCTTGCCCCCACGTTATTTTTCGTTAAACAGAGAAAGCTGTTGCTCTTCCAGCCCCTCGGGATGAAATGGCTTTGGTGGTAGGGGCAGCAGGGAGGGAATCATCCCGGTGTGGTTTGAAGGTCATCCTGAGAAGGAGTTAGTTTACCTCAGCCTTGAACATGACGTGGCTAACTCCTTCACATGGGGAAAGCTAGCTGCACTTCGGATTTTGCTGTTTCAGCCCTGGTTCCCACCTCCCAGTCCTTCTGGCTGTACCCCACTGGGACGGGGCGACAGATATCTAGCTCTTTAATATTTGGGGCCTCTAGTTTTAGGGAACAAATAGATTCTGCTTGTTTCGGTGGGGAAGAGGTAGCCATATGCGAAGGATTTAGGTCCCTAGCCCCATGCCTGATCCCTGAGGGCAGCAGGATCCAGGAAGTTTCTAACAAGGGTGATGGGTAACTTTCATCCTGATTTGCTAGGGGCTGCCTGGAGCATAAGTTAAGTGGCAGAAAGAGCGAGAACCCTTTGAGGGGTTCAGGGTGTCCCGGGGGGGGAGGGGACCTGGAGCTCAGTTAGGAATGTCTGCATGGAGCACATGTTGGGGGACAGTGGCCATCTCTTTGCTGTCCTAGTTCTTTGGAGTGGAGTAGGATATCTGTGAATACGTGCTCTGGCTTTAGGACAGTGCCTGGCAGAGAGGCAGCAGTGAAGGATGAATCCACTTTGGGACATGGTGACCTGGGGTGTCCCTTTTGTCAATTCAGGGAACTCCAGAGGCCATCCCTGCCATTGGTCCTGACCCCCCAAGCCTGCGGGGGGCGAGGAGGGGTGCTGGGACTTGAACTGGCTGTAGTTGGGAGCACAGTGGGGGGACCGTGTTTACTCTTCTGCTTGCTGAGACTGATACCCAGGCTGGGCCCCAGAAGTCTCCCCCCGCCCATCACCACTCAGTGCTGTGGTGTGGAGGTCAGGGAAGTCAGCGGAGTGCCATGGCTACAACATAGAGGGGGGATGCTCGTGGGCTCCTGGCAGACAGAGGGCAGAGATGTGGAGAGGTAGGAGCAGAACACAGGGCCCCCAAGCCCGAGAAGAGACAGTCCCCTCTCCCGGAGCCTCTCTGAAGGGCGCGGGAGCTGGCCCAGCAGAGCACGGGGGATCGTGACACACAGGCTGGTGCTGCACTTCCCTGAGCTTAGGGGCTTTCTTGTCTCATGTGCTTCTATTCCAGCACTTCAAAAAGCAAGGAGCTTTCTCCGGGATCTGGGCAGAAAGGAAGTCCAGGCTCCAGCCAGGGGACGCCTGGTGCAGGGACGCAGCCAGGAGCACAAGCAGGCCCCAGCCCCATCCAGCCGCCCCCAGACCAGAGCCCACACACTCTCCGGAAAGGTACGTCACTGCGACCCTTTGTGCAGGTCTCCAGCCGGGGGCAGCTGTCACACTGCATGGACACTGTCTCCTTTCTGTTGCTTAACGTGGATGTTGAGAGACCACGTGACTTCTTGGAAAATCCCTGGGCTGGGCATTAGAGCTTTGGGGAGTTAACTGACTCCAAGAGGGACCACTTCATCTTTATCCCTCGTGTCACTCATTTTAACCACGGGCTTAGTCCAGGGGTACGTGGGGCATTGCATCCCAGACACTGAGACCTCTGTGCAGACAGCATTGCCCACGATGACCTGTGTCTTCCACAGACGCTGCTGGGCCTTCCCGCCCCTTCTTAAGGTGCTGTCTGGGGTCCTGTGCAAGGGCCCCACACCCTGAGCTGGGGCCTGGCATGGCTGCCTGCCCCTGTGATTGTTTCTAGAAGGTGACACAGAGCAGGGAATTGGGATTGTCGCTGCCGGAGTCCCAGCCTTTGGTGTTTCTGGAAGGCTGAGTCTCTACACTGACTTGGGAGCCACCCCTCCCAGAATCTGCCACGGAAACCACGCTCAGAGGCCCACCTCTCTGAAATGGCCTTCCCAGAGCTAAAGACATGCTCTGCGGTGACACTTCATACATGGGGAGCTGCACAGACCGTGTACTTAAACTTTCTTGTCTATTTTCACCTTACATTCTCCCTTAGCAAAGCAGCTTGTTAAATTTGTTCTTGGTTCAGGCCTTTCCAGCTTCTAGGTGTGGCTTTGGCCCCAGGCGTCATGGAGTAGGGGCTCCTCTGGTCCCCTGAGCCTCCGCAGCAGGTCCCTGCTGGGCTCCCTGGCCCTGGGCTGCGGTTGCAGGTGCCCGGCCCTTCCATATGGCCTTTGCTCCCTGGTCACACCCTGCACAGCCTACGGATATGTTTAGAGCCCCTCCCATGTGCAGAACAACAGGCGGGAGGGGGGGGGCGTGTGGTTTGAGGCAGCGCAGGGAGATGTGGGGGTCCCTTCCAGACGCAGGCGCTGGGGCACGTGGTGGCAGTGGGACTTGAGCATCCCGGAGCCCTCGTCCAGCAGCAGCGGGTCGCCCTTGTGGTACACACACACTTTTCGGTCCATCTTTGTGTGCAAAGCCTTTAAGCCTCCCTCTAGCCCTGAGAGGTAGGGTGACGCCTAAGCCACAGTGTCTCATGGGGTCGGGCCTCTCCTTCAGGCCAGGCAGCCTGCGTCTGGTAGCAGGTCAGGTGGTAGGCAGGGAGTGCCACCTGCAGTGACTCTGGTCCCTGCCCCAGGGGGCGCTCGGCAGCCCAGAGTCCTCCTTGGAGAGGTACACCTTTCTCCTCCACCCGCCACGGGCACCCGCTTCGCTTTGTGTTTTTAAGCTCTCTCAGTCTTTTCACACCCTGTCTCCAGTTTTATGTCCTGGCCTAGTCCTGTCGCCACTAAGGAGGGCTAAATGTCCTCTTGAACATGGTGCCATCCCCTGGCCCTCCTCTCCTCCAGCTCCTCCAGGAGAGGACCTGTTGGAGCCTCGGTGCCCAAGGGCCACGCTGGCTGCCCGCCCAGTGAGTGATCAGCCACTCAGCTGCTGGGAGCTCGCAGAGCAGGGGCCAGGAGGGCCCCCGCCCCCCGCCGTCGGGCTAGGTTGCTGAGAAGTGCTCGTGGGACGGGTCATGATCCTGTGATGCTTTTCCATGCACGATGCTGGGTAACTAGAACCAACTGTCCTTCCCCTTGGGGAGCAGAGGTGTAGATGGACAGTCAGGGCATGGGGTGGTTAAGGCGAGGGAGGGAGCTGAAGCCACGTTGGAGAGACCATGTCCTTGTCTTGTCCGTACTGCCCACTGATGGAGCCTGGGGAGCACGTGCCATCGTTAGAATAGATGTTGTTCCATGGGGGGTGGAGGGGAGAGCGGAGATGGGAGAGAAGAGTGCTGGAGGCCTCCTGGAGCACCCAAAAGACAGTTTCTTCTGGACTTAGTGCCATGCATGGCAAACGTTGCTTAATCCTCACACATTAGTGATCACTGTCTCAAAACGTTTGCCTGTGGATGGACTCGTCCCAGTGTCCCATTTTGTCATTCTTACCGGTTCATTGTCAGTGAAAGGTGCAAAGTATTTGCCATCGTGTCGCGTGATCAAGTAAATAGAAGGAGGGGGGATGGAGGCAGAACGAAGAAGGGGAGCATGTGGTACATACCTCTGCAGAGTCTATGCCCAGAGGGCACGAGTCTCGAAAGAAAACTTGGGGCGGGCAGGTACAGGATTCGAAGGAAGGATGGGGCGGGTTGGAGAAGTCAGTAAGGACTCGGTTGTCTATGGCTCTCGCGGGATCTGGAAGCCAGAGTGGGAGGGTCAGCCAGAAGTCAGTTTCTTGTCCCGCCATGCTCCAGTGTCCGTCAAGTGAGCTCCAGTCGTCCCTCTTGGACCCTGTGTCACTGACTCCCCCTTCTTCTGTGTGTACCCCAATACCTTTTACCACAGTGAAGTGAAGAGAGGACACTGGGCAGCCAGCCACGGCCTGTGCCCGGGAGATTTGTTCTCCACTCTGGTTGTGTGTAGATCATGGCAGCAATCCAGGGAAAGGGAGGTGAGATTAGTGAACAGATGGGGAGACATGAAAACTTGCAGTTTGAAGTGAATTTTTAAAAAACCACACTGGCTGCTTGCAGGGCAGTGAGCGCAGAGAGCTTGGGGTAGGGAGGCGGCGGGTGGTGGGAAGGGGCAGTGGCCATGCTTACAGGCCTTGAGGATAGCCGGCTTCATGTCACGACCTTGTGTGTATGCCTGTGTTTTCTCTTTCAGTTTCCAAGAAGCTGGCTCCAATTCCACCCAAGGTTCCCTTCGGCCAGCCCGGGGCTATGACCGACCAGTCTGCCGGCCAGCCGTCCCCGCTCAGCCTGTCACCCACCCCACCGAGCACCCCTTCACCCTATGGACTGAGTTACCCCCAGGGGTACTCCCTGGCCTCTGGCCAGCTCTCCCCAGCGGCCGCAGCCCCTCCCCTGGCCTCCCCTGCGGGCTTCACGAGCACTGCAGCCAAATCCCGGCCCACCCCCAAGCCCCGACAAAGACCCACCCTGCCGCCCCCTCAGCCTCCCACAGTCAGCCTGCCAGCCCCAAGCCCGCAGTCCACGGAGCACCCCGTGCTGGACGGCATGGCCCCGGGGGAGAGCATGTCTACAGGTAACCGAGCCATGGCGCCGCCACGGTTTGTCCCCCAGCCTCAGCTGGGTGTGCTGCCCGTGGGCATGTCTGTCTGCCCCACTGCCCCGGGCTGGTGCTGGTGCCCTGTGTGGCTTCTCTGATCGTGTTGGGAGCGCCCCCTGCCGGAGGCCGGTGAAAGCAGCCCCGCGGGATCCAGACTGTCCATGCCTGCCGAAGGGCTTCTTAAGGGATTTCTGCCAGTGCCGGCGTGGGGCTCCAATTCTGTTCTTCAGCTGGGGGTTGAGCACCGAGTACTTGGAAACGGTGCATGGTGCTTCTGGAGAGGTTGAGGGCGCTGGGTTAGGATGCAGACCAGCGGGCATTTGTGGCTCTCCTGGGATAGAGTTCAGGCGTCTGCAAAGGTACAGACCCTTATCTTAAGAACAGAGGCTAAGAACCAAAGACATTTTTTTCCTATGAATGTAATAAGCCTTATTAGAAACATGCATTTCCAGAAATATTTAGGGAAGGGTCAGTTTCAGGAAAGACACCGGTCTCCCTGGTTCTTTGAGGAGTTTATTGGACAAGCCCACACCTAAGTTTAGTCTTGCTTTAAGTTTAAAAGTGAGAGATGGAGCTATTTCCCCCCAGCCCCCCGGAAAATATAAAAATGTGAAATCACAAACACACCACCCTGAGCGAAAATTATTCGTTGTTGGAAGAGGAGGTTTTTGCAATGTCTCTCCACATACCCTGACCACATGACAGTAGAGACTCGGGGTATGTGTGTGGTGACTGCTAAAGCCAGGCTAGCGTTTTCCTCATTCAGGGAGGCAGGCAAAGTGTTGGCCTGTGTCTTGGCATAGAAGCGGGTCATGTGTCACCAGGTGGCAGAGAGCCCGGCCGTGTCTGTTCAGGGCTGTCCCAGGTAGTAGGTGAGACAGCACACGTGCCCCAGATCTGTGCACACAACACGCAGATGCCCCGCCACACGCACCCTCCCTGCACACACGTGCCCCTACACATGCACACCTTCCCTGCACCCACATTACACAAATACAAGATTCACACACATGCATATATACACCCCCACACAAACTCTACAGATACGTGCACGCACCCACAACACACCAGTACACATCACCTACATCCGTACCGCATCCGTACGCTGCACGCCCCACATACCCGCACACGTGCTTTGAAGAGCCGTGTGGTCCTGGGTCCTCAGCACTGTGGGATTTCTGATGGGGATGGTACTTTCCCTCTGTGTTTTTGTCCAAGAGCAAGGTTTTCCGCCGCAATCAGATGGGAGGGTGAGCGAGCTTGTGGGGTTCGGCTCCTGGAGCCCATGACAAGGTTCGTCCAATTGGAGCGTTTGTGATTGCTCAGGGGATCGGAGTATCGTAACCACCAGAGCACGCAGCCTCTGGTGGTTTGGGCACTTTATTTTTGGATGTGACTCATGTCGAACACACAGCTGGTTTTGTCTACCCGGAGGTTTATCAAGTATTAAGGAAATTCCTCCCCAGAAGTCGACAGCGCCACTTGCCACTGGAAGCTGGGCGTGCTGATGCGCATTTCCTCCGTGAGCCTCTGCGGGAGGGGACATAGGTGACAGGAGCCCAAGGGGCGCTCCTCCCCACACATCAGCCCCCCCACTTCTCCAGGCACCCCAGGGAAGGGCTGT
>PITA01006941.1:0-94996 GCA_004023965.1 Spilogale gracilis | reverse complement strand
GACCAGCTGGATCTTATAGATATATTCAGATCATTTCATCCTAAAACAGCAGAATACTCATTCTTCTCGAGTGCACATGGAACTTTCTCCAGAATAGACCACATACTAGGTCACAAATCAGGGCTCAACCGATACCAGAAGATTGAAATTATTCCCTGCATATTCTCTGACCACAATGCCGTGAAACTGGAACTCAATCTTATCTTTTAATATGCAAGGCATTGAACTAGTTCATAGCAATTTCAGTCAACTATGTTTACTAAAGCAAGGAATAGTCTCTTGAATTTTAGAAAGACTGGAAACAATTTTATTTTTTAAAAGGGTCATCATAACTTTATTATCTAAAAATCCTGGGCACCCGGGTGGCTCAGTCAGTTAAGCATCTCCCTTCAGCTCGGGTCATGATCCCAGAGTCCCAGAATCAAGCCCTGCATCAGGGTCCCTGCTCAGTGGGGAGTCTTCTTCTCCCTCTCCCTTTGCTACTCCCCTCATCAGTACTCTCTCTCGCAAATAAATAAAATCTTTTAAAAAAAAATCCTAATATAGAGCACCTAGATGGATCACTAAGTTAAGGGTCTGACTCATGATTTTGACTCAGGTCATTATCTCATGAGTTGCAAAATGGAGCCCTTCAGTGGGCTCTGTGTTCAGTGATGAGTCTGCTTGAGATTCTCTCTCTCCCTCTCCTGCTTTCCCCACTTGGTCTCTTAAATCAATCAATTAATCAATCAATCTTTGAAAATCCTAATACATGGACAGACAGGTTAGCTGAAATTTCACAGTATAGGAAAGACCAAGAGCTTTAGAGTGGATAGATCTAGATTCAAACCCCACCTCCCTCTCATATTTACTATGCATAAGGGACTAAATTCTCTGAAATTGTTTTTTCATCTGTTTTTAGGCTGCCTGATCAGTGAGGACAGAGTGTAAATATAATGTAATAAAATCTAATCTGGTCTATAAAAGGTAGCTAATATTATTAAGGCAATCTTTAGTAAAGCAGTGTAGTATAATGACAAAAGCTATGTCTTGGTTCATTTTGGCTGCTATAACAAGATGTTATAGACTGAGTAGCTTATAAACAACTACATTTATTTGTCATAGTTCTGGAGGCTGGGAAGTTCAAGGTCTGATGAAGGTTCTCTTTTCCTGGCTTATGGAGAGCTATCTTTTCATTGTGTCCTCCTCACATGGCAAGAGCAAGGGAGCACTCTTGGTTTTCCTTTCTATGAGCACCAATCTAGAGCCCTTATCACCTCCAAAAGACCCCAATTCCAAATACCCTCACGTTGGGGATGAGGTTTCAACCTAACGTTTTGAGGGGACACAAATCTTCAGTCCATAGCACTGAGGTAGGTAGAATAATGATACCCCAAAGAGTCCACATCCTAATATCTGGGACCTGTGAATATGTTATGTTACATGATAAGGAGGAATTAAAATTGAAGATGGAATTAAGGTTCTAATGGGCTGGCTTTGAAATAGGTGGGTTATTCTAGATTGTTCTTTGGACCCAGGATAACCACATGGATCCTTAAAGGTGGAAAAAGGAAGAGGCAGAGAAAAACCAGAGAACTGGCAACATAAGAAGGACTCAGTTTGACATTGCTGTTGCTGGCTGTCAAGATGGAGGAAGGGACCATGAGCCAAGGAAAGCAAGTAGCCCATGGAAGCTGGAAAAGGAGTAGATTATCTATTAAGGCTTTGAGAAGGAACACAGCTTTGATAACACCTTGATCTTAGCCCAGTATGACCCATGTTAGATTTCTGACTTCCAGAGCTGTAAGATATATAACTGTATTGTTTAATCTACTAATTTGTTGTAGTAGCAACAGGAAACTGATACAAAAGCCAAGAGCCAGTAGGTCTGAGTTTTAATTTCTGCTGTGCTACTGGCTAGTTCTGTTATCTTGGAGAGCTTTCTCAACCACTCCGTGTCTCATTTTTCTCATATGTGAAATGGGAATATCAATACTGCCTACGTCATATTATCAGGGGACTAAAAGAGTGAATGCATAGCTTAATCACTTAGAGTAGTGTTTAGCTCATGGCAATTACTTAATATACATTAGCTAGAAGCACTTTCTTAGATGCCAGCAGTAATTGTCTCAGTGATTTGGTTTCTATACTTTCAATGCTGTAAATATGCAATATACAATTTGTAATTAAATGCAGCATATAAATATATAAACACACATTTACATACTGCATCTTATTTACAAAAGATGCAATATGTAAATATGTAAACATAAAATGCTGGGCACATCTACATTTCTAAACTATTTATAGCATAAACTTGGAGCATGTTTGATAGAGAACTCACACCCAGGGATGAAAATTGAGGTCAAGCTGATAGGGAGGGCAGAGGCAGGAAAAAAGGCAGCTCTCAGCTGTGATAATGAAAAAGAAAGAAAGGCAACTATGGAAAGAACTCACAACAATGGCAGACCGGTTGCCATTTTTAACCTAACATTTTATCACTTTTTCCTTTAAAGGACAACCCTGTTGCTTTCAATCATGGGTGTAGAGAAAGCACATAATTATTTGGCATTTCAAGGAAAAAATTTTAAAAGAGTCGCTAAAGTTATCCATTCCTCTTTTCTAAACTTGAAACATCAAAAATAGATGTTCCTGGCATGATAACACACTGAAGTCATTTTGAAAGAAAATTAGAATTTCCATTCCTCATTTTCCTTTCTTCCCAGTAAGGTTTTAAGCAGATGGGAATATCAATTTAGTTACTTGACATTTAGAAGGATAAATGACTTAAGAGCTTTATGATCCCCTCTCATTGAAGCATATTTGATAACATCTGCCCAACATCTTACACTCACATCAGAGCCAAGAATGATTTAACAAGAAGAGAAAGAATGGCTAGACTCCAGGACCCCAGGATTCCATTGCTGGCCCTGACACTAACATAAGCAGGAGCCAATATCCAGTGCTAAATACAGCTTCTTATTTATGGCCAGCTTATTTATTACTATCCTAGCTAATATATAATTATTAAGACTAACTAAGAAGTTTTATCTGGGATATATAATAATTTTTTCAAGAAGAAAAGGATACTGTCCATGGGAGCAACTATTTTTTTCTAACTCTCAGAGAAAAAAAAATCTACTTTACTTTAGAGTGTATTAAAGGAACTACAAAAATATTAGATATTATGGCTAAAGGTCTCATTCATATAGAAGAAAAGTAATTCTTATTTTTTTTCTGAAGGTATGTTGCCATCTTTACTAGAAATTTTCACTCTTTTATGCAACAATGACAGCCCTTAGTTTATATTTTTACCTCACTGGTTATCAGTCTTAAGTCAGGAACATTAAAAAAAATACAGTCCTATCTTTACATTTTATGCTGTTCTTTTATTTTTTAAAATTTTGTTTTATTTAAATTCAATTAATTAACATATAGTGTATTATTAGTTTCAGAGGTATAGTTCAGTGATTCATCAGTTGCATAGAACATACAGTGCTCATTACATCATGTGGCCTCCTTAATGCCCATCACCCAGTTACCCCACCCCAACCTTCTTCCCCTCCAGCAACCCTCAGTTTGCTTCCTCTGATTAAGAGGTTTGTCTTGCTCTTTGATTTCATCTTGTTTTCTCTCCCTTCCCCTATGATCCTCTGTTTTGTTTCTGAAATTCTACTTATCAGTGAGATTACATGATAATTATCTTTCTCTGATTGTCTTACTTAGCTTAGCAAGCATAATGCTCTCTAGTTCCATCCATGTCATTGCAAATGGTAAGATTTCAATTTTTCATGGCTGAGTAATATATACACATATGTATGTATGTGTGTGTGTATATATATTCTTTATCCATTCATCTGTTGATAGACATTTGGGTGCTTTTCATAGTTTCACTATGTGGACATTGCTGCTATAAACACTAGGGTGCAGGTGTCCCTTCAGATCACTATGTTTGTATTCTTTGGGTGAATACCTAGTGCAATTGATGGGCTGTAGGATAGCTCTATTTTTAACTTTTTGAGAAACCTCCATACTATTTTCCAGAGTGGCCGCACCAGTTTGCTTTCCCAACACTGTAAGACGATCCCCTTTCTCCACATCCCTGCCAACATTTGTTGTTTCCTGACTGGTCAATTTTAGCCATTCTGACTGGTGTGAGGTGGTATCTTATTGTGGTTTTGATCTGTATTTCCCTGATGCCAGGTAATGTTGAGCATTTTTTCATGTGTTTGTTTTCCATACATCCATTTGTATGTCTTCTTTGGAGAAATGTCTATTCATGTCTTTGTCCATTTCTTGACCAGATTTTTTGTTTTTGGGTGTTGAGTTTGACAAGCTCTTTAGAGATATTGGATACTAGCCCCTTATCTGATAAGACATTTGGAAATATCTTCTTTTATTCTGTCAGTTGTCTTTTGGTTTAGTCGACTGTTTCCTTTGCTGTGCAAAAGCTTTTTCTCTTGATGAAGTATTTTGCTTTTGTTTCTCTTGCCTTTAGAGACATGTCTAGAAGAAGTTGCTGTGGCCTAGGACAATGAGGTTGCTACCTGTGTCCTCCTCTAGGATTCTGATGCATTCCTGTTCACCTCAAGGTTTTTCACCCATTTTGGGCTTATTTTTGTGTATGGTGTAAGAAAATGGTCCACTTTCATTCTCCTACATGTAGCTGTCCAATTTTCCCAACACCATTTGTTGAAGAGTGATAGTATCCTTTTAAAGAAAGGAAGGGGGAATGTCATCCCTAATCTATGAAGACCTCCTGAACAATCTCCAATACATAACAGCCATAAAACAATTAGCGACATTAACCAAAATCACTTGACCAAAGAGAGAGTGAACACGTCCAGACTTTATATGCACACATAAATGAAATTTAAATCTCTCTGAATCCCTCGTACTTGGATATTGGCTAATGAATGGTCTTCCCTCCTTTAGAATTATCCTCTCTTGGAATTATGTGTGAGTCCACTCATGCTGCATGTTCTGGAAAACTGCAAACAGTGAAGACTCAATAAATAGCTGCTTCATGAATAGAGGATTAATTTATTTACTTATAGTGCTCTTCTATTCTATTGCCTTGTCTTGTGAGATTAAGGACTTTGCCAGCATATGTGGTCTCAGTGGAACTTAGTTTGCTAAGTTGCTCCATTACATAAATAATGATAATAAAACATGAAATTCTGAAACTTGAAGGAATCTTAAAGGTCAACTGATTCAATATCCTGATTTTCCTATTTGTAGAATGATTTTAGCATTTTGGGGCCCTCAGCAGGTCATCCAGTCAAAAGTTTGACAAAACACTTCATGAGAGATGGTAATATATTTTATGCACTGGACCTGAATTAAATGCCAATGGTTTAGTTCAGGGAAAAGTTTGATGCTACATTTAGCTTGCTTAAAAAATATGTGTATTTATAAAATATGACTCTAGAAGTACCTATAGCTTCCTAATAATCTTCATTATATTCAGGTCTTTACCTGGATTAGGGATACATATACATATACATAATATGCTGCAGAAGTTAAAATTAAGGTCAATAGTTATTAAAGAAATGGTAATGGAGGAATCAAGAAAAGAAAAAATATAATATTCAAACTACTTTAGGGACAGAATGATATACTCTGATGATATTAATCTATCATCTGATATAGTCAATGTAATAATTAAATTTAAAGTTATATGTTTACAAAAATTAAATTAAGTTAAATTAAATATTTACTTGGGGTTTTCTTATCCAATGTGTTTAGAATACAAACTCCATAAGCACAGGACCACATACATTGCTTAGCACCTACTAGATCATCAGTAATTAGTGGATAAAAAATGAACTAAAGGAGACACTAACAGACAGCTTGGACATTTTATTGAGGTTGTCATCCCTGCTGTGAGGTCCAAATACAAACAAGAAGGTAAAACCAAAGCATTAAGTGAAGAGGACGAATGTTGGGACTGTGGCAGGAGGGCTGGCCTCCAAATGTATTGGTAAGTTGACATCATATAAAGACTTGGGATCAAAGTGTCCCTCATTCCTTTTAATTTAAATTCAAAGCTGTATCCTCCTATTATAAAAAATATGTATGATTTTGTTGTCATAAAAGAGATCCCTTCTAACAAGACATTTTTAATGGTCATTTGATCTTTACTGTCTACCACCCATTCTCTCTTCTTATCGTAACAATATACTGTTTAAATGGGTATCATTTGCATCCTACCATTGGATTCAATTTGGAAAGACTGTTAAGAATGGCACACTGCCCATCGGGAAGCTGGCCCAAGACTGGACAATCCTGTGCTCTTCTTTGAAATGTATCAACCTGACCTAAAGACTTAAAGCGTTTGGAGTGGATTCATAGCAATGATTGAAACCAAAGACACTGTCCAACAATTTCTACAACTTAGATGCCTAGAGTTTTCACTGACTCTCAAGTCTTTTTTTGTTAATCCTCACATCTTTCCAGGAATTCATTTTTCTGCTTATATTAGCCATAGCCAGTTTCTGTTGCCTACAACCAAGAAATTTTAACTGACGCAGAGCTGAGGTGAGGACTTTAGAATCTCCATATCTAGACTTATATATTTCTCTCTCATTTACTGATCATCTGATATGTAGCACATTATTTTCTCTACTTAAGCCCCAATTTCTGTATCTGCAAAATGGAGATAAAAGAATTTACCAAATAGAGTTGGTATAGGGATTATATTAAATGGTGTTTGTGCAGTATCAGATATTTAGTAAATAATAAACATTGCAAGCTAATATGTATATCAAAAGTAAAAATGGGGCACCTGGGGGGCTCGGTCAGTTAAGAGTTTGCCTTTGGCTCAGTCATGAATCCAGGGCCCTGGGATCAAGCCCCACATTGGGCAGTCTGCTTCTCCCTCTCCCTCTGCCCCTCTCCCTGCTTGTGATCTCGCTCTCTGTCAAATAAATTTTAAAGATCTTTTTAAAAAAAGTAAAAGGACTCTTCATAGAGGTATTATAATTCAGGAATAATTAAAGATACAACTCTCAGTTCTCCAAGACTTTTTAGTAAGGATCTTTTTAAGAAGTTTCATCAGGCACTGATGCAGCATTTCCTTGATTTTAAGATGCACAGATTTTTAAAAAATCATTTCCCAAACTGCACTCACCAGTCAATATTTTCAATTAACAAGTCAGTATTCCTCTGCCTCTTTCTCATTTTCTCCTCTTGAAGTTCTCATTAGATTGGCGATACACCTTCCAATCAATAGGGTCCTAAACTAGGAAGTATGGTGACTAACAGGAGGGTTGCTCACAACTATGAACCACTCATGCACAACAGTGTGAGGGATCCCAACGACTGCACATTCTTGAAGCCTTTATATCCTAATTCAGACTCACTAGAGAAAGCAGTTCCAGTAATCTTACTAAGCACTTATGCGGACCTCCACTTGTCTTCAACAGAGAAAACAATTCTGGTTTGTGTGTATCAAGGCAATTCTGTGTTTGGCCTGCTGTTGTTGTGATTATTGTAGCTGAAGTTTGTTTTCTATTGGGATAGCAGGTAACTGTTAATTCAAGTACATATTTTCTTCATGTTTACCGACTCTCCAGTCATGATCCTAGAGGGGAGAAAAGCACTCCCCTGCTGGAGCTGACTTCTGCTCAGTGCTAGCTGGACCACAGCAGCATTTACTGAGAGGCCCTGATCTTCTCTTGGGAGGACACAGGTGCATGGATGTATCCTGTCACATGCCAAGCTGCCTAAATTTAATGACTTGCCTCATAAATTAAATACTGGTTCCTGTGTAAAAGGGAGAGGTATAATTGGTTCATTTTCATAAAAGGCCTAAAGATCTAGGGACAACAGACAATAAAAAGACAGTGGGTTGTCTTTTTGATCTTTCTTATTAATACTGACTGAAGGGTACTGAGTCAGCCAAACATGTAGATTTCCATAGTGAGCACTTCACTGATGCAACAACATTACATCTAAACAAAATCCTATCATGGGAAGTAAAGTGTGATCTCCCTCTTCCAGCCAGTTTCTTTGATGCACAGCTATGTGAAGCATGAAGGCCTCGGCCCCACTGGTGTCCAAAGTTGCTCAGGTCTATAAAGAGGAGATGCTGCAGGGCCAGCTTCTGGCCTGGCCATCTCAGTAGTTTGTTAGAGGGTTGCTCAGAACTATGTGGTGATGTTGAAGTATGACGAGGGGAGCCAAGCTAACTGTTATTTAGAGTAACAGTTTTGAAATCACAGAGAGGTGGATTTCAAACCTTGATTCCCCATTGGCCTTGTAGGAGTTACTGGACATTCCCGTAGTTTCCTCATCTGTAAAACTGAGATCATTACCTATAGCCTGGGACAGTTGCAAAGTTTAAATGAGGATGTATATTAAGCATCTGATCCTTAGTTAGAGTGCTATTGGCAGGGAAGAAAACATTGAAATAAAGTCTGCTTTGGCTCCATGACACAGAACTGTATATTTTAATGATTTATTCATATTAACTTATAATTATTAAGTATTTATTATTTATTTTACTAGAAAAAGCTTGTACTTAGTGCTTAAACAATCTATAAAACTACGAAGGCCATTCAAAATTTACTTTCCTTTTTCTATCCATTACAGAATCCTAGTCAACATAATGCGGTCAGATTATTTTTTCAGAGATAACTCTCCAGTACTAGTTATGCACAGATGATGAGTAATTCACTTCATTCCATGAGATCCCAAATGCTGCATTAAGTGGCAATAGCAAGTTCTAGGTGGAGGGCACTGCGTGGAGGAGGGAAAGGTAAATTAATAAAATATAAAGAATTGATAAGTGAGGGGAACCTGGGTGGCTCAGGTCAGGATCTCAGGGTCCTGGGATGGAGCTCCATGCTCAGCAGGGAGTCTGCTTCTCTCCCTCTGCCCCTCTCCTTCCTCTCTTAAATAAATAAATAAATCTTTGAAAAAAAAGTATAGATAAGTGAATGTTACTGTGAAAGAGGAGAAAGTATTGTGACTGGGAACACCTCTCTATGGACCAGCCCTCTGAAGAGACCTGAGGAAAGTGGAGAAGAGATCCTGGGGGAGATGGATAGCTCATGGGCCATAGCCCTGTCAGAGGGAGAAGAGGTGTGGCTGGGGCAGACCTGTGTCAGAAACAGGGAGGGGCAGTGTGACAGGTGGACACAGGTGAGGGAGTGGAGATGAGCGCCGAGGCGTCATCACAGCGAATACAGTGGTTTTTGTTCCAAGTACAGTGGGCAGTCAGTGGAGGCTTAGAGCGGTGGAGAGATGTGGTCTACACTCTAACCATTCATCCCATTTGTTGTTTTAGAAGGGGAGAGCGAGCAGTGTCTTGGCTTCTACCCACTTCACAACGATAATGGGAATTCTGAGTATACTGCTATGTTCTGCACACAGAAATGGGTGGGTGGGGGAATTAATACCTTAAGAAGTAATAGCCACTTCTTTTGAGCACTTATTCTATCAAAAATAGAAATACAGACATACCCTCGTTTTCTTGTGCTCACTTTGTTGAAGTTGGCAGACACTGCAGTTTTGCAAATTAAAGGTTTGTGGCAACCCTGCACTGAGCAAGTCTATTGGCACCATTTTTCCAATAGCATGTGTTCACTTCGAGTCTTGTCACATTTTGGTCATTCTCACAATGCTTTTCCACCATTGTTAATTTGCTGTGGTAATCTGTGATCAGCGGTAACTCACTGAGCACTCAGATGATGGTTAGCATTTTTTAGCAATAGAGTATTTTTTAAAAGATTTTATTTGTTTATTTGACAGAGAGAAACACAAGCAGGGGGAGTGAGAGAGGGAGAAGCAAGCTTTCCGCCAAGCAGGGAGCCTGACGTGGGGCTCGATCCGGGTCTCCAGGATCATGACTTGAGCCGAAGGCAGACACTTAACGACTGGGCCACCCACGAGCCCCAGCACTACAGTATCTTAATTAAGGTATCTATGTTGTTTTTTTAGACTTAACATTATTGCACACTTAAACTACAGTATAGTGTAAATGTAACTTTTATATGCCCTGGAAAACCAAAAAATTCATGTGACTCACTTCACTGAAATACTCACTTTATTGTCGTGGTCTGGAACTGAGTCTGCAACATCTCTAAAAAATGCTTGTATCTTAAAGGATTAAAAATGTTGTCATCCTTCTCATTATGATACCACGAAGTGAAATTTCTAGAACTAGTTTTGAATTTGGGGTATTTTACTAATAATTGGGTATTTATCCTTGAGGTCAGACACTGAGTCTCAGCGAGCTTTGTATTCCAGCTCTTACTACAAAAGCCAACGCTTTATACAGATTTAATAAATGATGATTCAGTTAATGCATCATAAAAACTAATACTTGCATATCTACTCCTTCACAGTTGGCAATTCAATCACTTTCCCATGTATCATCATCTTTTCTGATCCTGAGGATATTCAGGGGTGGGAGGGGGCTCTGGCATCTTATTATACCCATATTAAAGACAAGATGACTGAGTCTCAGAGAGGGTAAGCAGCAGTCGAAAGCCACACAACTGAAAGTGACAACAGTTGGATGTAAATACTAAATCACATTATCTCTTGCCAAGATCGTGTGCCACATTTGCTGTAGATACCTTTAAAGTACTCACGTCCTGAGCTAATCTGTAACTCTTGTCAGTCTAAATCCCAGGGCTAATCCCAGCTAAAACTATTCATCATATCTCATACAGATGTAATGACTGAAGGTCAAAGCATGTGAGAAACATGTTCTAGGTATCCAAAAACAGCCGTGTAAAATAAGGGCCTGGGTGTATTTTCAGACATTAGCAATGCATATTTTTCACCTTGAATGTGCTGGAATAAGGATTCTTCAGCATTAACTGAGCAGGGGAGGCACTGAATGGAGACTCTAATATGACAGATTAACAGCCATCCGGGGTATTTATTTATTTATGCAACAGTCTAGAGTTTTGAAAAGGCAACTGTATTTAGTGGCTGATTACAAGTCGACATCTTGACTGTTCACTCCGCTCTGGTAAAACTGATATTTCTTGCTCTGTGGTTTTTGGCACCCTACCAGACCCTCATTGTTGGCCAATTTCCACTTATAGAGATCAAGTTGGTTTCTCCCACTGTAAACGTATACCCTGCCTTTTAATAAGCCATAGCAAGTACCAAAGTGGCTCTTGGTTCACAGCTTAGGCCCAGGGCCATCAGACTCATTATGGAATGAACACTTAAGCAGCTTCTTAGCTACTGAGACTCTCTGGAGACAAAGCCATCACCCCATCTGACCTATTCTCCTCGCCACCGGTGACTCTTGGGGTCTCATTATCTTATTGGGTATTTCAAAACTAAAGCAATTGTGCTAACAATAAGGGCTTCACTTCATTCACACCAAATAAAAAAAAGACATGGAGAAATGGGTCACTGTGAGCATGCAGTGAGGGTCCAAAGGGGAAAGAGATGCACAAACGATTCATTATCATCAATAGAACCAGTCGTGAAGTGAAAAGGGGGGAAAAATTAGAAACTCTTTCTGATGCACTAATGATACTGCTGTCCCAGATTGAAGGGAAGAATAATGCTCTTAATATCAATTAGACTTTGCTATTTGATTTAATTTCATTAACCACTCAGTTCAGAGGTACAGAAGAGGAGAGTTTTTATCTATTTATTTAGCACACACTTACAGGTCACTTACTCGGTGCCATACTCTTCACTGAGATTTATAAATACTTCTCTAAACACCAGAAATTTGGGGTCAGCTTCATTTCTGTACAATTGCTTCTCTTTGTCTTTCTCCTTTCTCTTCTTTATCATTAGTATGTAATACATCTATGAACTTCCCAATTTCAACCTTATTGTACTATAAATAATAGTCGACCCCTTACTCCTTACTCTAAGGGACATTAAGGAAAAACTGAGCCAAATACATTTACCTTTATTATAATTTTTAAATTTTAATTTTAAACATGTCACTGTAAAATCTTATGCACAAAAGCCTAATGATTACTGGAGAAGAAATTTGTTCAACTTTGAGGAAATCATGCAGTTCTTTCTGTATAAATGCCAGATCTTTATTGATAGGTTTCCTGTACTACCAGTGAGGGGATAAATCCCAAACAACTATTTTAGGAATAGTTAAAAAGAGTTTGTTTATTAGAAAAAATTCTATTTACCAGAAGAAGGAGGAGGAGAAGGAGGAGGAAGCAATAAATATACTTCTTCCTCAGTGAGTAAGTGATTTTTCTGGGCACCTGCTGGAGGAAAAGAAAATAATCTGTGCTTTTCATTTACTTGAATTATCATTTGTTCTGAGTGGCAAATATAAATAAGTGAAAAAGAGTGAATTTAAAAAAGGCTAGTCAAAAAAGTTAAAATAAATCAAAATCAAAATAAAATACAAAAGGCTAGTTCAACTCTTCTCCCCAACCTGCAGGAAAGGAGCTTAATACGGAAATAAGACTATAAATCAACTAATGACAGTGTCGGATTTTGTGGGAGATTTAGCTTCTCAGCTAATATGTCCTCTGTCATGGTGAAATTTTCATATGACAAAGTATGATTTTTCCTGTTATTTCTCTGGGAGGGGAGGGAGGCAGTGGAGGGAGGGGAAGAGTTTGTAAAGCTACACCACAGTAGCACACCCTACTGTCTTCTCAAACATGAATATATTGAATCACAGTGACACAGCTGACAAAAAGAGTTATGTCTTTTCATGAGCTTGTGTTCTTTATTGCTTACATTAACTTTTAGAGAAGAAAAAGAGAGGTGAATTCAACAGGCTATAAATCTTCCCTGACATACAGTATGACACTGTATTCTGGTAGAAGAGCAGGCTAAGGGAACATAAAGCACTTCGCTACCACGAATGGAACATGTGTTGGGGAGAGACAGGGAATGTTCTAAAACCGAGGCTCTCATCTGCCCCCCACTGAGTTTGTTTTTCCCTTTATACTTCCAAATCATGCCAACAATGAAGAGACATGATTATGGCCACAAAAAAATCTCACCAGACTACAGACTCCTTATTTACAAGAGCTTAATTCTATTTCTAAGTAAGCAAACCACAATAGGCAAAATATGCAATGTCCTATTTATATTGTTAAAAAAAGAGAGAAAACACCAGCTCAAAAAGATTAGAAAAATAAACCAGCTTAATATTGAAGAACACTAATCATTCTCTATATGTTCTCTAATAAATTTCCTTAAAAATACTTACAAACGCTAAAAACAGATTATAAATGAAAAATAAGACCCATAAAGCAAGGTGTGAGGGAAATTTCAAATAACAGCACAACCACCAAGGATGGATTGAGAAGAAGATTTTTACACTACACATGTAATCTTTTTTTTTTTTTTTCCTGAGCCAGAATAGCCCAAATGGCTATAAGAAATGAAAAAGTATTTCATTCACTGACCTCCTCCCACAGTTCTGCTCCTAAGTGTGAGGTAAGGGAGCTTCCCTAAAACAATTCTTTCTTTTTTCCTTCTCTTCCCCTCATCCTTCTATATATGCACATATACATACATATGCATATATGCACACAAACACACATAAACCCATAAGGATGCATTGTTCTACTGCACAGAAACTAACCAAACAACCAGATGTATGTATGTCATTTGCTGTTCGCCCAGGCTACCCTTCCCATTTCCCAAAGGCTCCTTTTTTTCTTTTTTTTACTATGCTTTGCTGTAGTACCAAATAACCACAAAATCCCAGTGGTTTATAACAACAAAGATTTATCTCTCACACATGCTACATGTTAGTTGCAAGTTGCAGATATAGCTCTTTTCAATTCATCTGTGTTCCAAAGATTTTTCTTTACAGTAAGATTGTGCTGAAGCAGCAGCAACAATATGGAGAATGATATGTTTTTTGGCAAAGGAAAAGAGCAAGAATTGAGTAGGGGCAAATTCAGTACTGACCCTCAACTGATGGTATAATATGAGGATTACATATTTTTTTCTTCTTTGTTCCTGAAAACTTGAGATCATTTTTCAATAAGACAAAAGTGACTGATGGGGCGCCTGGGTGGCTCAGTTGGTTAAGCAACTGCCTTCGGCTCAGGTCATGACCCCAGAGACCCGGGATCAAGCCCCACATCAGGTGCCCTGCTGGGCAGGAAGCCTGCTTCTCCCTCTCTCACTCCCCCTGTTTGTGTTCCCTCTCTGGCTCTGTTTCTCTGTGTCAAATAAATAAAATCTTAAAAAAAAAAAAAAAGACAAAAGTGACTGAACAGAAGTTTGTATGTAGATGGGGGAACTTTAAAACAAACAAACAAACAAACAAATAAATAACACCCAAAATAGGTAACGTTGGCTTCACGATTAGGTATTGAACAGTTAGGGAATTGATAGTGGGGATTGGAAAAATGACTTCTATTGGCCAGTATTTCTCTTTCCAACTAAGAGCGTTAGGTATTGGATAAAAGTGGCCTCTTGGAGACATCATAAAGAGCAAAAATATACGGTAACAGACTACACACTCTGAATACTCAGGAGTTAGAAATAAATTTAGGGATCTGCAAATTATGACCTATAAGCCAAATATGGCCCACTATCTGTTTTTGTAAATAAAACTTTATTGGAACACAGCCACACTCGTTCATTCATAGATTGTCTATGAATGCTTTTGCACTATGATAAAGTGGTTTCAACAAAGCCTACATTTCTGGAAATATTTAATCTGGCCCTTTTCAGGAAGAGTTTGCTGACTACTAAATAAAACAAGATCAAATAACAATTTATTTAACTCCCTACCTTATTTGATCATAAAATATATTATTTTATGTTAGTACATGTTATTCCAAGAAACACATTATTTAAAAATACTTTTCTACAGACTTTTTAGCAGAAAAAAGTTGTGATTTAATAAATTTATACCCAGGTAACTTTCACTTATTTGTAAAGGTGACAAAAAGTCATCACTTGATATTTTGTCTCTGATTTAAAAAACCCTTAAGGAAAGCAAACTGAAGATACATCATAGCTAGAAACAATGATTACATATACAGGTTCTAGAGACAGTTTGGCTTTGAAGTACAGCTTATACCATCAGTTCTCTAGTATTTCAATGTCCTCATGTTTAAAATGTGGCTGATAGTGGGGTGTCTGCGTGGTTAAGCATCTGAATTCAGCTCAGGTCATCATCTTGGGGCCCTGGCATCAAGTGCCTTAGGGCTCCTGGCTCAGTGGAGAGTCTGTTTCTTCATCTCTCTCTGCTCTTCCCCCTCACTCATGCTCTTTCTCTCTCTTTAGTAAATAAAAAATCTTCAAAAAATGTGGTGTCTTGCACTGTTGGTGGGAATGTAAGCAGGTACAGCCACTTTGGAAAACAGTATGGAGGTTCCTCAAAAAGTTAAAAATACAGCTACCCTACTATCCAGCAATTACACTACTAGGTGTTTACCCCAAAGATACAGATGTAGTGAAATAAGGGTCACATGTACCCCAATGTTCATAGCAGCAATGTCCACAACACCCAAATTGCAGAAGGAACTGAGATGCCCTTCAACAGATAAATGGATAGAGAAGATGTGGTCCTTATATACAATGGAATATTATTCAAGAAGAATACCCACAAACTGCATCGACCTGGATGGAACTGGAGGGGACCATGCTAAGTGAAAGAAGTCAAGCAGATAAAGACAATTATCATATGGTTTCACTCATATGTGGAACACAAGAAATAGCATGGAGGACATTAGGAGAAGAAAGGGAAAACTGAAGGGTGGGGGGAATCAGACGGGGAAACAAGCCATGACAGACTATGGACTGTGGGAAACAATCTGAAGGTTTCAGAAGGGAGAGGGTTGGGGGGATAGGGTAGCCAGGGGATGGGTATTAAGAAGGGCATGCATTGTAATGAGCATTGGGTGTTATACGCCACTAATGAATCAATGAACAATACATTAAAAACTAATGATATACTATATGGTGGTTAGCTTAACATAATAAAAAAATTTTTAATGTGGCTTATAGTAAAGATGCCTTGAGTATTAAACTAGGCAATTAATATAAAGTTCTTAGAACAATGTGTTCCAAAAAGTATATTCTCAACATCTTAGCTATTATTCAGAGGGCCAAGAATAACAAAAATATCTCAATTTTTAAGGTTATTTATCATATAAAAATCTTTAAAGAACATGAAGAACAGTAATCAACCTACAGTTTACTATAAATTACCTAACAATGAGGATGCCTGGAAGGTTTAGTTGATTGAGCATCTATCTCTTGATTCCAACTCAGGTCATGATCTCAGGGTTGTGAGACTGAGCACCATTTTGGGCTCTGTACGGGGCAAGGAGCCTGCTTAAGATTCTCTCCCTCCCTCTCCCTCTGGCCACTCCCTCACCCTTGCCACTCACATGCTCACTTGCAGGAAAACAAAATAGAACAGAATAGAACAAAACAAAACAAAACAACCTAACTATGGTTAGAAGATTGAATGCAAAAACAAATACAAATCAAGAAAGGTATTTGATATATAATGTAAAAATACAATTCTCTCGTAAGGTTTGTCCATCACATTAAATTGCTTAAATTGTGATATGATGTGAGAATAGAAGAGAGGGAAAGAAAAAACATACCAGAAAAACCCATGTAATGAAATATATATATATATTTATTTATCAAGCAAATATTTTTCTTTCTTTTTTATTTTTAAAGATTTTATTTATTTATTTGACAGAAAGAAACACAGTGAGAGAGGGAACACAAGCAGGGGGAATGAGAGAGGGAGAAGCAGGCTTCCTGCAGAGCAGGGAGCCAGATGCAGGGCTCCATCCTGGAACTGCAGGATCGTGACCTGAGCCGAAGGCAGACGCTTAATGACTGAGCCACCCAGGCGCCCCACATCAAGTAAATATTTTTCTTAAAACACTATGAGGAAAAAGCATGTTGGTGTAAAGATATAACTATAAATTGATATGAGTGTTTAATTTGATAAAGATCTTTCAGGAAAACAATTAAGCAACATGAATTAAAAGTTTATATTTTCATTTGCAAGTCTTAATCAAATAATTGATTTCAGCGAAGTTCATGAAAAGAAAACAGAGAACTTATTGCAGGAATGAAACATGACTCCATGAATGACTTACTGATCATATAGAGAAACTTGCAACTTTAGACTAAGGCAGATACTAGAAAATCAATCATCTTACCATCACCAAAATCAGGATCTTACATGGTTTCTGATGTGATGTAATATGAAGGACAAAACATTTAGAGAAGATTTCCAACTTCCAGTTTACAAGAACAAAAGAAACGGAGGTAAGTTGAAGGACCAATGAATAAGCAATCAAATGAATCCTGAATGTGGGTGGCTCTACTGAGAAACCAACTTGTTTCTCAAAACAATTACTGGCACAAAAAGTAAGATGGAAAAGTGGGCATTCATAAATTAAGAGATCTAGGAAACAATAGAGAAAAGCCAAATGTAGTGGGGAGACTTGATGGATCATGGTTTCAACTCACCAAATGGATAACAGGACTTTTTTTTTTTTAATTTGAATACGGATTGAGTACTTGATGACATAAAGCAATCATTAATTTTCAGAATTTAGGTGTGAATTTTTAAGTGCAGTATGGTTCAGACATTATGTAAAATGTTCTTTTTTATATTTTAGAAATACATACTGAAAAATTCAATGGTGAAAAATAATGGTATTTTGGGATTTAAAATGCCTCTGCAAAGCTGATTAAAAGATAACAAAGAAGAGAAAAGAAATAGATCAAATCTAAGGGGAGAAAGTATTGATAATTGTGGTGTATGGATGAGGGGCTAGATGAGGGTTTATTATGCTATTTTCTTTACTCTTACACCTATTTAAAAATTTTCACAATGAAGGGTTGATTTCTTTTTAAATCTCGCATCCTTTAGTTTAACTAGTTCCCTTCCAGGAAGCTATGTTATAACAATCATTAAACGTGCAGACAAATAATTTTGCAAAAAATACTGATCAAAGCATTATTTACATTAGGCAAAATAAAATAAAATAAAAGCCTGACTTAAGGGTGATAATTCATAGTTTTGAGAATTTAAACATTAATGAACCTTGAATTATTATGCTTACAAAGAAACTATGTTAAGGAAAAAATTTACAACATTCTTACAACATTTTATAGTTTATAAAATTAAATATAGAAAAAATAAGGAATAAGCATACCAAAATGTTGGTAATTACTTTCTTTATAGGTTTTTTGGTTCTCTTTTATACTCTTTACTCATCGAAATATCTAAATACGTATACATGCATACATACATTTATATTATAACGAGTAAAAGGAGCAAACAATTATCTAGGCAAATGATTTCTAACTGACTTGGGGAATTTAGCTCGAGTCTATAAAATATTTCTTTTTGAAAGTACTTATCATAAAAGTTAAAGAGTAAGCTGGGAAAAAAAGACTCACAAAGAATTTCATAAAACTCTTCAGATCTTTGGAGATTTCTTAGCATATTTAAGTACCATTATTGGTAAATGCTTTCTTAATAGAAATTTATAGAACTAGTCATATCATGATTATACTGGGAAAAAAAAAACAAAAACAACAACCCACAACAGAGCCCATCTCAGTGTGATCAGTGGAAAATGCTCAGTCTTAGTTGAGATTAGAATTCTAAAACTAAAAAGAAAAGAAGGAAAACCCACCAAATGAAACACAAAACAAATGAAACAGTATCTTAACTTTATTAGCTCATTCTTACCTCTAATTTTGCCTGCTTCCACTGATGGAGCTGATACTATAGGGGAAAAAAAGGTGTGGTATGATATCCTAGTAAGAGATCGCTTGGAAAAAGATCCTACAAACTCCTGCTCATTATTTTATTTTTGTATCTTCCTATCTGAATTTTGAAATATTCTATTTATTTTTCCATTTAATTATATACTGCTTCAATGTATTTTTAGAGAAGCAACATTATGTAGGGAATGGAGTATGAATCTTTTAATCAGATCTGGATTTGAATTCAAGGCCTAAAATTTTCTCCCTGTATAAACCTCAATTCCTCATTTAAAAAGTGATTACATTATTACTTATTTCAAATTCCTCTTGATGATTAAAAAATATAAGTCAGTCAGGCAAAATGCTATGATAGTATCCAGTAGATGTTTGGTCAGTATTTATTGTATTTCAATTCTCCTTTCCACATATATTTGAGTTTTTAAATTTTACTTTAAAGATTTTATTTATTTATTTAAGCTGGGAGGGGTAGCGGGACAAAAACACTCCCTGCTAAGTGAGGAGCCCAACATGGGGCTTGATCCCAGGACCCGAGCCAAAATCAAGAGTCGGACACTTAACTGACTGAGCCACCCAGATATCCCTTCTCCACATACTTGTATTTATCTGGTGCTCTGAAGAAATTCTTTTTGAAATATGATGCCAGTTAACTTCAAAACCAACACTTTCTCTTTGAGCATGGTTGGGGTAATATTTATCCAGGCAAATAATCAGAATATAGTTGAGAGGCATTCAAACTAGCTTACCACAATTTTCTTCTTAGTCTTTAGCAAATGTCTTGGGTGTTCCAAATTATTATTATTATTTTTTAATCAAGCCATTTTGAAAAATGTCTAGCACCGCTGCTCTCCCATCTGGAATCTAGAGACGCTCAAAACTTAAAATTTAACGGCATTTTAACAAAAGATAGCTTTGCCATTCTCATTAGGTCAGTCTTCCTGATGACCCCAGTCGTTCTGGACAGTGAAAACATATTAACAGACATCAGCTAGATATTTTGCTCTCCTTTGCCTGATTTTCACATCAGAAAAGGCTGATTTTAGACTTGATATCACTTGAGTTGCTTTTCTAATTCAGTAAGCTTTTTCTACTCTTTGATTTTATATATATATAATATAACTATATATAATAAATAGAAAATATATAAAAATATATATAAACATATTTATATATATTTTATATATATATTGCACAAGGAATTATGCTATTATGATTATCATTATTTTCTCTTTGATTCTAATTGCAGCATGGGGCCAACATTCAGTATGAGGGAATCCCTGCTTGCACAGATAAGCATAACAAGCTTCATGTCTGAGCTAAGAATTGGGGAGTATAGGGAAACATATTCTAAACATACTTTTATAGACTCTTCAGCCTCCACACTATGCTGCTGCTACATTTATATTTTATGCATATAGATATATACTGTTTAATAATTTATAAAGCTGAATACAGTTGCTACAAGGCAATGTGATGTTCTCATTTGATCTACTTCGGTAGAATCCCTTTCTGTCATGGAATATACTGCAATGATGTGCACAGTAAATATTTAATAGCATTAGAGGCATCAGAGTCTATTTTTCTTTGAAGAGTGCTTAATTATGTCAATTTCCCATGATGAGATGCTGAAGTCAGTATTATTTGAATTTGGAGTACTGGGTGGAGGTAGAGAATTCCTTGTGTGAGGCTCCCCTCCCATAAGAAGTCAATGTATGTTTATGTGAGTTTAATGAGGCAATATAGCAGAACCTCAATCTCATTAATGTAGGCCACACTAATTAAATATTTGTGATATGACAGCTGTGCTTGAGGTGAATTCTGCCTTGCACTATCAGTGAAGAAAGGGTTGGCTGAACTCCATAGGAATATAAACAACCCAGGGAACATGGGTTAAATCTATTTTTACCATGTCCTCTCTCTATTCATGTGCTTTGAGAGCTATCATTTGTCTACAAATTAAATGGAATCATATGTTGCTAGTTGGCAGTTTTGACCTAAAAAAGGAAATTTCATGTGGGTCAATTTACAAGTTTTAATCCTTTCAGTACAAAGCTCTGATGATAGACAAAACATCTTTTCTGTTCATTCATTCTAGTTGGTGACAAACCACGCTACATTCTTGATATATTTTTCTTGCATTATCACTAAAACATCCTAAGCCAAGACCTTAACTGATAGAAAAGTTGACAGGATAAGCAACCAAATTCCACTTGGCTTTCCAAAATAACTGCATACATTTGGCCTCAATAGTGAGTTACAAGTTGTAACTCTTAGTAAAGTCAGAACATATGGCTTCTCCATAAAGAATAAACTATAACATGGCTCTCTGTACATAATCACAGCTTTGATTCCAGTATCTCACTGCAGTGTTATTTTTACATACTCCAAAATATAGACTTTCTAAAATTTGTGTTTTCTTCTGGACACAATAAACAGTATTTGGGGATAACTTTCCTTTGGAGAAGTTTACAGAAGTTTAGTAATGTAAACTAGAAAACAAAATACATAACCTTTGTATAAAAAAACACTTTACTATTAAATACCAAAGATTTTACCTTATTTTATTTTAAAGATTTTTAAAATTTATTTGACAGAGAGAGAGACAGCAAGGGAGGGAAAACAAGCAGGGGAGTGAGAGAGGGAGAAGCAGGCTTCCTGCAGAACAGGGAACCAGATGAGGGGCTTGATCCCAGGACCCTGGGATCAAAACCTGAGCAGACAAGTCGGCACTTAACAGCTGACCCATCCAGGCGCTCCCCTCAAACATTTTATTTTTATAATAATAATTTGACAAGGTGTTTTAGCAGAGCTATATGGTTTCATTTGCAGATTATATGATGTGCACAAGTGAGAAGTTTCTTGAAATCTTAGAAATAAAGAGATAGATAATATCAAATTTACCAGTCCATATTTCAGTGGTGAATTTCTTTAGCAGGTGGAAAATTCTTCTAAGATAGAGAAGATATAATATACATCTTGAGATCTGTCAGAATACCTAGTAGTCTATCAGACATAAATTTGTGCTTTATAATATAGAATTTTTTTTAATTTTATTTATTTATTTGAGAGTGACAGAGAGAAAGAGAGAGCGAGCCTGAGTGGAGAGAGGGAGAAGTGGACTCCCTGCTAAGTAGGGAGCCCAAAGTGGGGCCTGATCCCAGGATCCCAAGAGCCAAAGGCAGACATTTAACTGACTGAGCTACCCAGGCACCCCTGTGCATTTTGTACCCTTGATCACAAAGTTGGTGCAATAGACCACTGACCCAAACTGGATCTGTGGGCTTGATTACTAGATTTTTGCTAGAAATGTTGGCAAAAAGAATCATCTTCCTTATTTCTCAGCATAATACAGTTCACCATCACTTATTCACTCAAAGAATACTTGCAAATCACCTATTATGGGCCAAGCTTTACATACCACAAAGATGAAAACTGAAAAAAAAAAAAAATCAAAGCCTGATAACATAACTTAGTATGAGAATCTGGATCTCACTGTAGTCACATCTACAGTCTATAGTTTTTATCTATAGTTTAAGATAGTTTGTTAAGTTGTTAATGACAGCAAAGAAAAGATCTAAAACATACAATGTGGTTTTCATACTTAAGTTTCTTGAGCTTAGGTATTGTTTAGGCACTCGATTGTATCTTATGCCAACTCATAGTTCTGGGGAGATAAGCCTTAGTAATCATATGAGACATGCATCCATGCAATTGACTTCTACAGATGCAATTACTGGCACTTAGACATCCATCCATCCACAGACACACTCTTATACAATACACATTTTATATATAGAATATAAAGTGTTTGGGTAATTCTGCCTGCCCTAGATCATTCTATAAGACAGCAGTTATAATCTTCTATTCCCGTAGATAACTTTAGCCTGTGTAGTCCTCTCATACTGTAAGTGTTTTATGTTGATTATAAATTTAAAAAAAGTACTTTTCATACAACAGACTTTATTTCTTGGGGAATTATAATTTAACATCACCTCTTAGATCACTGAAACACTGTTTATCCTAGTAAAAGAATTAGAGATTTAAAAGAATGGCCACTGCCTTTGTAAATTACAAAACCCCTAGCATGGAATACCATGCAGCTTTTATTTATTTTTATTTATTTTTCTAAGATTTTATTTATTTCTTTGGCAGAGAGAGAGTGTACACAAGCAGGGGGAGCAGCAGGCAGAGGGAGAGGGAGAAGCAGACTCCCCATGGAGTAAGAAGGCCCATATTGGGCTCAATCCCAGGACTCTGGGATCATGAGCTGAGCCAAAAGCAGATGCTTAACCAACTGAGCCACCCAGGTACCCCACCATGCAGCGTTTTTAAAAGGAGAAATACATTGAATGAATCAGTAAATGGCAAGTGAAGACTACATGTTAAATTTGCATGATCCCACTTAAAGATATCTACATAGGATGCATATCTATTATATATAAAACGTCTGCCCCTATACACACATGCACACTCCCAGGCCTGGGAGTTACCATACGAAAGGTACTGATAGTCATCAGCCCTGGAAGCTTAACTGTTCGAAAAATTTTTCAAAAGCTATTGGATTCCACGATAGTATGCCCTTAATATAACATTTAGTTACAAGGGGGAGAAGGTCCAACACACATGACCCCATTATTCAAAATCCAGTGATGATTAATAATAATATTCAGAACAACTTGGCTTCTCATTTTATATTATATTATTTTCTCCAATGTATAATTCTTTCAGCTTTCATTATATCAACAGTAATCAAAATCCATGCCAGAGCAGAACATGGGCCATACAGAGAGGTACAGACACTTCAGTTCAAAGCTTGTCCCTTTTCTCTCATTTTGTAGATACACCTCTTACATTTCTCTTGGTCTTATCAGTTCCATGCAAACTTTTCATAATGCTTTTCTATCCTTGGCCCTTGCTGCAATCTTGCAATTATATTTGGCCCTGTTTTAATCTCTGCGGCCATCCTAATGGCTAGGCCAGTCATGTTCATTCTGTTAAATAGGTAAACACCAAGATTCCTATCTTTGGGACTGCAAATGTGGGCCAATACAATAAATAATTTGTTTCAGAAAAAATTTAACACTAAGAAATGATACTATGGAAGCAACTATTTATTCCATCCATGCACAAGGTTTTAACTACTTCCAAGAAATCTAAAGTTGGCCTCCTTCTATAAAAGATAAACAACTTTACTACCATCTATGTTTAAAAGCACTCGTAAATCTGGTCACCATCTGGTCCCTTTTCAGTAAAGTACCTAATTATTCAGCGGCTACCTGAACATCTCGACTTAGAAAGATGTCCCCCACACATCTCCAACTGAAATGCTAAACTGAACTTACACTTCTAGTTATTTCAATCAGGAACAAACACCTTTCTTGTATTAAATACCTCAATTAATGATGTACCATTTATTCTACCACCAAACTTAGAATCTCAGAGGTAGAGTCTCCCTAAACACGCAAAAAGGAAAAATCTCTTACCTCATATTATGTTAATTCCTACTCATTCATTCTCCCTAATATGTCATATCAGTCTTCTGCTTCAGCTTGGAGATGCATTGTCTTATACCTGTATCTTTGTCAGTTTTCACTCCCCTGCATTTACTCTCTACATTTTCACCAAGTAGTCTTCCTAAAATACATACCAGTCTATATTCTTGCCAGCTTGAAATCATCCAGTGGCTTGACAATCCCAAGTGGTCTGTGCACACCGTAAGTCAAAAACAAAAAGAGCAAGCACTCTCAGAACGAGTCTATTTACTTATAAATTATGTATCTCTGTATTACACATAAGGTGCACATCAGAAATCACACCAATGCAGGCACACACACAAAATAAATACCACAAGGTCAAAATAAAGGTAAATATTTGTTTTTATTTTTCCTCTGGTGCCCCAGTGAATTATCTTGAGCACCTTTGGGGCTGGCTCACTGCACTCTGGAGTCCTCCACTATTTTAATGGATAATATACAAACTCTTTCCCATATGGCGTTCATTCCTTTGTGTAACTCTGTATCCTGCTCTTCATCCTACGCTGAACATTCTTGTGGTAACTTGTGATACATAGTGTATGCGTGAAAGTGTAGAGTAAGGCTTGGATTTGACATTAGAGGTGGAATGAGTCCTTTGAGGTCAGGATTAGTACTCTTTTCTTTCTTTTGGCAATCTGAATACCTAGCACATTGCTTATAGTATATTTGCTAAATAAGTTAATGAATTAATGCAATTAAATACATAAGTTAATATACAAGCTAGATTGAACTCTTTAAATGCAAAATGTAGCTCATTAAATTGGCTCTCATCTAAAATGTATTTTTGTACTTTAAGCACATTCTACAAAAATTTATATTGTTTTAGAAATTGGGAAGGGGAAAATTCTGCTTAAAAAGATAAACAATTATCTAGCGTTCTAGAGACATTTACTATAAAAAGGACCTAACTATAAATGAAATCTATTTGTGGGCCCTGTTTATCTAGAATCAAACATATTTTGGATGTAGGCACTTATACGAGTGTATGTACTTAGAAAAATAATAAAACTGAATTTCTTTATAATTGTTTCTATTGTTTGGATTCTCGTTGACTCCAAAGTATTTATTGTGTTTTTACTTGTTTATGCTCTTAAGTCTCTGCAAAATAGATGCTGACCGGAATTATCATATTTTGAGAAAGATTATTGTTATGTTTACAACTGTCGAAATCTCCTGAGTTACAGTGAAGGAACTGAAAGCAAGTTTCTTAGTTGCATTTTCTTCATCTTAATGCCGACTATTTAAGTGTCTTTGTGGCGTGTCAGCACTGACTCCCTTGGAAGCACACAGGAGGCTATGCAGTTTGCAAATCAACACTCACTGCACAATTTCAGAAACTGGCCTCCTGAGGCCACTTACAAATAGGTCTCAAGACAGAGGTAAGACTTTCACACCACGCACTTATCATCATGCATTTTTGAAAATTGGCTTTAGAAAACAAAAATGGTCTATTAAGCACCAAAACGTGGTCAACCTGGAAAAAGAAAATCCACTAACACAAAACTTAAGTAACCGCTTTAATTTTTGTGAAAGCAAGCAAAAACTGAGCCCAGATAGGAACTACTAATAGTAAGCTTTCCTCTTTCTCAAAGCAGATGCCACTGCCATTGGCCAGATTTCTACAATGAAAATTCATTATCTTTAAGGTTAAGTTCAGAACTCAAGGAGACTTTGCCGTCTAAAATTTCATTACCAGTTTCCACAAGCTACATCTGTGAGAGTGCCATGCAGACTCCCTTGTGAGTGTGAGTAAAGCTTCTAAGAGTTCCTGCATCTATGCAAATCACTAATACCAATAACAACTTACAGGATCATGGAGCTTTTCCCTTCCTCAGTCCTTTACACATAGTCTCTAATCCTCCTAGGGAAAAGCAAACTTTATTCCCCTAAGTTTCCAGTAGGACTTGGTGTTTGTTTGAAGATCACTCTTCTCATTGGACCTAGAGTGAACTTGATGGTCAGTGCATGAAAGAGACAAAAAAGAAAAAAAGAGGGCTTAGGGTCACAAAAAGAGAAGGAAATCATATCCAGTGAAATGGGATGCATATTACTGAGAAGCTAGTACATGAAAGGCATGGATCTAAACACAGTGGATGGAGACAAAGATGAATATGACCAGGACCAAGAAGGAAGGCTTTGTCATACTGCCACTTGTATACCTAGGATCAGATAATGGATGTAAAGGATATCATGAGAATCTGTAAGTTGGAAATACCCATCTTCAGGTTGGAAAGGCAGGATGGAGAAGATGATACTTGAAAATGTGAAGGATGGGTAAACAGGATGGGAAGAAGGCCAACTTGAGCCCATCATGGATAAGGATTCAGGAGAGCAAGTCCTAGAAAGCAGTAGAGGAGCTGCTTGGCTGGAGGTGTGAAAGTGCTTGGGGTGTGCAGGGAAGACCAGCAAAGGAGTAGCTGACTAAATCACTGTACATTCTGTATTCTAGCACGAGGAGGAAGGACACAATTCAGTAGGTGGTGAGAGTCCCTGAAAGTGTTTTAGCAGAGGCGTGACATGATCAGATTTCTGCGTAGCTAACAGCATTCTGCTAAAAGCAGAATTTTACAGCTGTGTTGAGAAATGTTGAGGCTTCATGTTAATGTAAAATGTATCCTTCCTAAGGGTTATGAAAAAAAATCCTGACTGAGGTGTAATACAAATGTGTCTCATTCTGCCCCAGAGCCATGAAGAAGGCCCATTAAGGAGTTTCATTCAAGACCCTCTGTCTATAATGAGGGAGATGGTGTAGGTTACTGAATCTAGAAGCTTTTTCAATGACCGATGTTGCTAAGGCATCTAATTTAAACTTACTTGGATTTATCTGGCCTAAGGGAGTTACTGAAATATTTTAACTGGCAAGGTGGGGATTAACTATTAACGAGTGATAGAAAAATCAGTCAGGTGTCTTGCCTGAGAGGCAGCCAGGGCTTCAAGCCAAGAAGGGAGGAGCATCAGTGATGGCTCTCAGAATATCTTCCCCAGAACTCCTATTCCTTCCTCTGACCTAAACAGGAAGGTCATAGACCTTAGAGAGTCACTGCAGCAGGCAATGGACTGGTGCTTGTGCTTTGACAAATCTGAGCTCAAGACCGCTTCTCAAAGCCCTCCTCTTAGGATGCCGGCACCAGATTATCTGGAATAAAACTGCCAAGCCTCAGCAGGGTCTGCTCCACCTTGAGATCAGTGTGTATCTCAGATTCAGCTGTTGGGAGATGTCTGAACTACCTCATTTATTCATTAGTCTCCTGTGGTTAACATGCTTGGATGATTCAAATCTCCTCTTTAAGTAACTCCTCATTCCTGCTATTTATTCTAATCTTCTGGGTTTTTCTGGCCAAGAGCTCTATAACTATTCTAATTATGATATTTTTCTAATTAGTCTCCTTTCTTTAACAAGGAAACCCTACTTTCCTAGATCATGTCCTGCCCCTACTGGAGAGACTTTGATTCAGTATGTTAGGTATGGGTCCAGCAGTCTTTATTTTTGACCAATGCTTTACTTGATCCTCATGTGTCCATTTACAGCATCCCTGCCCTAGACTGTAAAGGTCTATTTTTGTTTACCACTTTGTTCCAGTATCTGATAAAGAACTTACAAAGAAGGGTCTCGATATATATTTATTGACTGAATGAATAAATGAACAATGGGGTGAATAAATGAAACGAATATTGGAACGAACATGTTGGCTACCGAGCTCTCTGCCCTCTTCACCCCAATTTTATACATTAGAGATCCTGGCCTGAGACTAATTGAAATTTCAGATAAGTCGATGTATATTGGGTAAAGTGAATAGATAAAAATTTAGATTTTGGTTTTCCTAGGACACTTTTGTCAGTGTGAGAAGAAAATGGCTATAAATTCTTGCCTAGAAAGGAGAAACAATGAAGGGCAGCACGACGGTGTCCAGGCCTGCAGTTAGAATGGCCTCAGAGAGCCACTGAGGTGCTGTTTGCCTGGTGGACATGAGCAAAGAGTGTGAGGAAGAGGAAAAGAACAAACTTGTTTTCCTGTGTAAGTTAGAGCTCATGGGAGTAAGACTGAGTATCAGAAGCTACTGGCCTGGAAATCTGCATCAACGAGGTAGCAGATGACAGAGAGAGCAGGGGCAGCAATCAGATATTAAATGGCCAAAGAAAGTTCTGCTATCACAGCAGAGAATAAAAAGTGAACTAACTCCTAAAAGCCCTTAAGCCACTTCACTGGGGATTTTGTGCTGGGCCTGCATTAGTCAAATGGGGGCCATGATGGTGTCTTGTGACTTACGAGTGTGAGTATAGATGTTAATTAGCATTCATCATCATATAGGCTGATGTGGCCTGGGAATATTTGGGTTTTGTGTAAGTCATGGCGGGGGGTGGGGGGGGTGCAACCATTTCCCCCATCTCTCTATAGTTCTCCAGGGATTATTGCTTCAGTTTCCACTCAGGTTAGTCTGGGTAATGGATGTGTAAAAAATCCCCAAGTAGATTACAGATACATCCTAAAATTCTCATACCTATTCCTTAACTCCTCAAAATTTAGGGAGGGGCTACATTTCTAAGTTAGGCTTGCCCAAAACAGTCTTTGGCAATGACCAATAAATCTCACAGTAAATCTGCTAAAATTTGTCCCTATGTTATAAACAGTTCTGTGCAAACCATAGTGTTTTGTTAATCTCTTTGATAGAGATCAGAATCATGAAAGTGTGAAGTTTTGATGCACAAGTCCAAAGGGAATTATATCGATCAGTGTCATGTTGTAGTCTGTATGATTACTTTAACCAGCTCCGACTGCCTCTTCTTCACCACACACACCCAACACCAGAAGCTCAAAAGATGTGATCCACAGCAGTTTATCAGTCATATATACCCTCCTGGTTTCAGATATTGAGGCCATATATAATACTGAATCTTTATATCTGGTCTTACACCACCATAAGGTCAATACCCAATTGAATGTTTCCCATGTACTAAATGCTAGTATTTGAGATGGATTTCTCATTTCATCTCTACATTTTATCTCTACAATTACTCAATGCATATAAGAAAATACCAGGAATTTCCTCTTTTTTAAACACATGTGGCAATGATGCTTAAGTTCTCATAGAAACAAGTAGGGCTAGAACTTGAAGCTCTTTGCAATACCACATGTGTTACCTTCCACTAATGTCAATAGCAGTGCCAAGTTGGTTTGGGATTTTAAATACAAATTCAGTTGTAGAATCTTTGACTTTTAGAGCTGTAATGAGTCTTAGTGATCTCAGAACATCCTGGGGAAATTAATGACATGGTTCTTTTGAAGTAGAAAAATAGAACAAAATATAGGATACAGCGATTATGGATCACAACTGAACTAATGTTAATTACACACAAGCATTTTTTTAAGGATCTGGGAGCTTATTGCTGCTTAAATTGAACAGTAGTGTTACTGCCAATATGAAAATTATATTGGGTATCAGAAAGATGCCCTATAATTAAGATACTCCTAAGTGACATACAGTTGATGTTACAGAAACGTCAACTTTCCTGATCTCATCAATCTGTGGATATCAATGCCATCACATTAATATAACAAACATATTTTTATAATTTTATTTATTTATTGAGAGAGATAGAGAGCATACATGGTGGAGAGGGGCAGAGGCAGAGGCAGAGGGAGAGAGAGAATCTTAAGCAGACTCCACGCTGAGTATGGAGCCTGACATGGGGCTTGATCTCACGACTCTGAGCTCATCACCTGAGCCAAAATCAAGAGTCAGATGCTCAACTGATTGAAACACCCAGGTGCCCCACTATTACATTACTATAAAGAGCCTATGTTTTAACAACCTTATTCCTACTAACCTGAGCCAAAATCAAGAGTCAGATGCTCAACTGATTGAAACACCCAGGTGCCCCACTATTACATTACTATAAAGAGCCTATGTTTTAACAACCTTATTCCTACTCACTTAGTCATCTATAAAAACAATCCTTTTGAATATGCATGCTCTTATTCAGGGGCTGTCCCAAAGATTCTCATGAACAAATTTGAACTGTCCAGGTAGTTCACTGAGTATACTCTTGCCAACTCTTTATTCCTGAGGTCTGCCTCAGGAATTCACCTGTCCAGGTCTGCCCCCTCTCAGATGCCTCGGTCCTATCTTGCTCGCCCCTCCTCACTTCTGTCCCACCACAGAGTACAACAGTGCAGTGATGACTCTCTCATCAGTGATGTCACCAAGCTGTCACCTGGTGTGTGGTGATAGGGGAAGAAAATTCCTTTTTGCAGATTTTACTCTTTTAGAATATTTTGAGTGGTGTTGATTCTTTAACTCTGTCACAAAGTACAATAATAGCTGTTTTTACTTGTTTTGTTTTTTCTTGAGAGGATGTATATTCTTTTTATTTTCCCTTTATGGTCAAAAGTAGAAAAGAATGGATCCTTCTAAACTCATGTTTCTGCCATTCCTGTTACAGGACCACTTAACCCTGTTATCTTTTTTTTTAACTGAGGTATATTTTATGGAGAGTACAATCCACTTTTTGGTGCATGGTTCTGTGAGTTCTCTCTCTCTTTTTTTAAAGATTTTATTTATTTATTTGACAGAGAGAGAGGGAGAGAGTTCACAAGCAGGGGGATGGGTAGAGAGAGAGGGAGAAGCTGGCTCCCTGCTGAGCAGGTAGTCCGACATGGGGCTTGATCCCAGGACCCTGGGATCACGACATGAGCTGAAGGCAGATGCCCAACCATCTGTGCCACCCAGGCACTCCAGTTCTGTGAATTCTGATGAGTACATACAGTTATAAACACTTGATCATAATCAAGATATAGAAGAATTCCGTCATCTCCAAAAATTTCCTGTGCCCCCTTGTCAACCCTTCACTCTACCTACAGCCTCTGCCGGCTACTAATAATCTGTATCTGTCCCTATGTTTGGTCTTTTTGAGCATGTCATATAGATAAGCATTCTATGACTAGGATGAACCTGAACTCCATTTTTCTAGGGACTGTTTCAGTTTATGCATAATTGTCAGTAGCACCCCATTTCATCTTGAAAATTTTCTCTGTCTGGATAATAAATTAGAAGATTCTGCTACTTACTGTAACAACAAACATGCCCACACAAACACCCTTCCAGAGAGGGCTAGCTTAAGGCCACATGTGAGAAAAAAATCTCCATGTTCTGTTCAAGCGTCCCTCTAATTTCTTTCCCTGTACAATATACAGGAAAACAAAAGAAACACAAAGACAGCTCAGAAAGTTTGAATCTTTAAATTTTGAATACAGTTTCTTTTCCCAAATTGACATTCATATGCATGGCCCACTGACATTTGAATATTCAAAATCTTACGTATAATACAAATAAGATGGACTGGGATTCAGGTGTAAATCCCAGTCCCTTGGCTGTAATGACATCCATTTTTTCT
This sequence comes from Spilogale gracilis, assembly GCA_004023965.1. Taxonomy (NCBI): domain Eukaryota; kingdom Metazoa; phylum Chordata; class Mammalia; order Carnivora; family Mephitidae; genus Spilogale; species Spilogale gracilis. The sequence continues at coordinate 63,386 of PITA01006941.1, read as the reverse complement.
TATTGTAAACAACATGTAAATGCATCACAGTTTCTAAGTTAAAAATTGCTTTAATATGCTAATGTCTCTAATGCATTAATACATCAAGGAACTTGTCACTGGAAATGTCTCGATTCAGATGGGTCAAGTATTTGTCTGGACTGTGACAGAGATGATTTAAGAATCGAAATGGGCATGGAGAGGACTGCCCTTTCTGATACCTACGATGCATTCCGATTTGAAACATTTGTGTGCCATTGCTGGAGAGGAGGCAAATTTTGGATCAAGGCAGACCTGCATTTGAATTTTAAATCCGCTATTTCCTTCCTTGGCTTATGTTTCATGATCTGTCAAATAGAGACAGTAATTAAAAGAACTGTTAGAATTAAGGGCGCCTGGGTGACTCAGTCGTTAAGCATCTGCCTTCGGCTCAGGTCAGGATTCCGGAGTCCCAGGATGGAGCCCTGCATCGAGCTCCCTGCTCAGCTCTCACTCCCCCTGCTTGTGTTCTTCCTCTATCTGTGTTTCTCTCTGTCAAATAAATAAATAAAATCTTACAAAAAAAAAAAAAAGAATTGTTAGAATTAGATGGGGTAACCCATTAATTTGTTAGCACAGTGTCTGGCACATACTAAGAGTTGAAAAAAAAAAGGGGGGGGAGTAGCTATTATTAAATGAAACCATTGTGTTTATTAGTAGCTTTCTAGAGTTGATTAGTGCTGAGGGTAATAGAAGCAGGAATGGTCCATTGAATGAGGCTTGGTGAAAAGCAGCAATTAAGTTTTTATTTTTGTCTAATAGAAGTGAACTATTTTAAATTGCCCTTTCCTTTCAGAAGCACACAAAGTGGAGCCTAAAATCACACTGGTCATGCACTGTGTCAGAGGCTGCGACAGCTTGCCACCAGGACCATCCCTACTACTTTCCAGGCTCGGGGCAAGAACATAGGTGAAGGCCCATATCCAACACATCTCCATGTTTAAGAGTTATAAACCAAGCTGACACGCTGCTAAATAAAACATACCCTAGTTTCCTGCATCATCAAATACCTTCATAAAAAAACATGGAAAAGTATATTTGAATTTAGAGTTCTGGTGGAACTCCTCGGAGTTCCATGCTAGAAACAGCATGGGAAGACTGGGCCCAGGCCCTCATTGCTCTACCACGGTCTCCCCCTTTCCAGCCCACCGAAGCTTCATCCTGCACTAGGGGCATCATGTACACCTGGTCTGCCCATGAAACCTTTGTCCAAATGCCTCACAAACAGCCAGTCCTTGGCTATGCCTGAGATATAAGGATGTGTCTATAGGACCTTTGGGAAGGTGAGCCCAGGGAAGAGCATCAAGCTACACCTGGAAATAATTATGAGGACTCCAGCATCCCAGGCACCCTTGGCCCTTGGCCCTATAGTATCATTTCCTAGAGGGAGTGGTTCAACTGGAGGAAATCCTCAGAATATGTGTCTAAAAGGCCTGGCCCAGAGCAGGGGTCTCTCTTGCTCAGGTTCTTTTTTTTTTTAAAGATTTTATTTATTTATTTGAGAAAGAGATAGAAAGCAAGAGCAGAACACAAGCAGGGGGAGTGGGAGAGGGAGGAGCAGGCTTCCTGCAGGAAGCCTGATGTGGAGCTTGATCCCAGGACCCTGGGATCATGACCTGAGCCAAAAGCAGATGCTTAATGACTGAGCCACCTAGGTGCCCCTCTTGCTCAGGTTCTAAAAGCACTATTCATCTTTTGTCTTCCTCTGTGATTCCATATTATAGCCCACTGGGACTTAGGTATGGCTATTTAAGGAATGCCAGAAGAGGTAAAGCATGCCAATTCTAGGCCTGGTCTTTAAAGATTTTCATGAAATCCTCCTATTCCTTCTCTTCATTCATCAGCTGATCAGATGCAGAGGACCAGCAGAACATTCTGGCAATCCAGGGGATGCCATCATCTTTAGAAGGAGCCTGCATCTCTAAGTATCAGCATGAAGAAAACTCCTCCCCAAGTTGAATTAAGAGTTTTTGTGTTCAGCCATTGTGAGTGTACGTGTGTGTGTCTGTGTTAGTAGTTAACATACTCTGCCCAACATACCCACTACCCACTATCCTAGAGATTTATTCTGGATGTGCTTCTTACCTAAATGCTCCTATATGCTTCTAATTCTGTATCCCTTCAATAAATAAACAAAAGGACTTTCAGCATGAGTGAACAGATAAGTGAATGAATAAACAGGGGAATATAAAATGAAGTAATTAACAATTGAGTAAGTATCCAGATGCTTCCCCTGATAAGCTAATGACAAATTCAAACATACACTGTTCAAAATAACATACTGAGCCATGTAGCCTTATGCCTAAAATATTCCTATGTTTTACCTGTTTTCCGATGAGTAGTTGATCATCATGACACAAATAGTAACATGGATACAACCCCTATTTTCAGGTAACTGTCTTGATTATTTTTTTTTTCGCATCTCCCCTTCTTGCTGTCTGCATGATTGAAAAGGGAGCAGCCATGATTTTCCAGCATGACCCACTCTGATATGACTTCTGGACAACAGGGAAACAAAGGACACTTGACTGGGTCAAGCAAAAGTCTTCCCTGAACATCTGAAATTGAAGGAATAGGAGAGTCTCAGTCTGGCTGAGTGGTGAGATCATAAACCTTGCCATGTTTGATGGCAGCGGTATCCCACTAGGTACACGGGGACACCGGGTGGGAAAAAGAAATGACAGCAACAGCATACGAGCAAAGAGGAGGAGAGATCAAAGATTCAGATGAAGGTTTCCATGGGTCTCTCTCATTTTATAGTCCTTGTCTTCTAGTTTTGGTTCAAAACGCTCCATTTTCATTCCTAACCTTTAGGTCCATGAAAACAATTTATTACTTTTTATGGAAAAGAGCTCTCTCTCTCTTTTTTTTTTTAAGGTTTTATTTATTTATTTCACAGAGAGAGAGATCGCAAGTAGGCAGAGAGGCAGGCAGAGAGAGACTAGGAAACAGGCTCCCTGCTGAGCAGAGAGCTCGATGGGGGCCTGGATCCCAGGACCCTGGGATCAGGACCTGAGCTGAAGGCAGAGGCTTTAGCCCACTGAGCCACCCAGGCGCCCAGAAAAGAGCTCTTCTGAATAACCTAAATACATTGACCTTGTGTTACCAGCAATCATACAGACCCCAAAACAGAGGCAAAAGTATGAGCATCCGAAAGAGCAATACCCCAAACTCCTTCTCCCTTATTTTCTGTACCTATCTTGACCACAAACCTTCATGTCACCTTGAAATTATTCAAAGCACTCAGCATCTTTTGTCAAAGACAAGAAAGGCAAGCAGTCCATCTTTGAAGTTATACTGCCTTTACCATTAGGAAAAAAAAAATGCATGTACTAAAAATTTTTTTCAACAGAGCAACACAATAAAAGAGTAAGTGTCTTTGTAGTGAAAAATAATATAGAAAGATAATTAAATCTCAGGGGCTTTTTTTTTTTTTTTGGTCTATTGCAGTTTTTCTCAGAAAGAAAAACAAGCATCAAGGCTGCCCCCAAAGACACTCCAACCCACCATTGCCACTAACATGAAGTTGAGAAATGAAAAAATTCTGTGCTTGATTTGTTCTTTCTTTTCAAGAAAAAGAGGCTTAATATTCATTGGGGAGGGAGAGTAGAAAACACCTCTGCTGTTATTTTCAAGGGGTTGAAATGCTTATTCTCACTACCAAAGCTGTTCATTTTTACAAAGATGGTCACTAAGAAGCTAGCCAATTTGACTGAATATCTTTGAATGTTTATCAAATTAAAGCGTGGCAACCCGGGCAAAGGCTCTTATTGGCACGATTGAGCCAATTAGTCAGTGCAGCGAGAGTGACCACAGAGCTGATTTCACTGAGGGGGTAAATGTATGATGATGGATGCTATTGGGGGCCTTACAGTCAACTGGGATTTAGGTCTCAGATAATGGGATGGCATACACTTCATATTTTAGGACATTCTGAGTGTTCAAGCTTGGGGTTTTAAAAATATGTAAGTGAGTACTCTTAGGCAATTTTGATTTGTTTCCTACTTTTTCTTGGATAAAATAAGTGACAGAATCAGCTCTCCTTGAGGCTGGAGATTGAGTGGACTGACCAACGTGTCCCCATTTCATCCACTGCGACTATGCAATTCAAACTCAACTGTCAGTTTCATTTTCTTCCTCTCATCTTTTCCTATCCATTTTTTGAACGACAAGGAACATCATTCTACATTTATAGAGATAATAATTTTTAAAAAGAACAAAAGTATCTAAGGCAAACAACCCAACAAATAAAGCAAAACAAGATGAAAGGTTCCAATATGCAATGATAAGTTCACAGATTCCCCCTAATTGTCCCTTTTGATTATCTCTCTCTTGGTATTCTGCATCCCCATCCTGTTAGCCTTGTGATTAGAAAAGAAACAGGTTGAGTACAAATGTATGATTAGTGAGCATTACTCATTGAGTTCTCTGTGAAGCAGACTCTGAGGAGTTTAAAATAGAGGAGGTCCTTTCAGGAGGGGGCCTGGGATAATCTGCAGAAGGGTAGGAAGCAGAACTGGAGAGAAGGAGAACCCAGCTCTCACACAACCTCAGTGGGGGGCCCCACGTAATTCTACAGGAGCTCCGAAGCATGAATGACTCTTCAGAGTTGTTCTGAGGGGAGCCCTGGTGTCGGGCTCTTCTACTCCCACGTAAAGCAGTCATGGACACCGGTGGCCCAGGAAGGGCTGTGGAGTGTCAGGCAAAGTGGGTCTCTTCGGTAGAGGAAATCTCTGAAATGGGCCAATAGGCAAAGTTCTCTGTCCATCGTACTCTCAGCAACTGGGAGAAAAAGATCACCATTTCTGAAGGGAGGTCTGGGCAGGAAAGCACAGAAGCGCTCACAGTAACAGGAATAATCATTTTTCATTACACAGCAGTGGACTGCATGAAGCATTTTGGATAGCTATCGATCTATTATTTGCTCGTTACATAGTCTATATCCAACACTGCGAGAGATGCAGTGGAAAGAAAACCTGACTGGTATGGGACATTTTGTTTGAAATTTAAATTTACCCATGTGGCATTACCAAAGAACAAGGCGCAAGGCTACAAAGTGATAGCCGAAAGGAAAGAAACTTGGAACCACAGGCGCAGGAGAAGATGGTTATGAATATTAATGAAATCAACAGGAATGAGAGTCTGGATATGGTTGCATCTTTGAAAGCAGAATTAGGCTCAAACACACAGGTGGAATAGGGAATAGGGTGGGTGATACCAGAAAGAGAAGGTTGTGCACACCATGGACAGAGCAAGCAGAGGCTACAATAATCTAGAGGCAGATAGCAAGGCTGTTCTGCACAGGAGGGAGGCTGACTGACAGAATGACTTAAATGCCAGGTTGAAGAGACTGGACATCATTCAAAAAAAGCAGAGCAGTATACCTCATCGTGGATGTTGAACTTTAAACACCTAACCTGGTGGAGGGATAGAGAATAAATAAATTGTAGAAGATGAGACCGCAAATTACTTACATTCTACTTGACAGATAAATAGTAAACATAAACAGAAAAACCAAATAAAAAACCCACAACTACATAAATATAATAATTTCAGAAATTTACATATTTTAGAAAATGTACAGGGTAATTTTGTGGGTAGTTCCTGGGTCAGAAGAGGTGGGTAGGGTAATTTGAGGCTTGGACACACAGTGATATTAGTAAACAATAAGAAATATGTATAGCGTTTTCTTTTTTTAGTATCCTACTACATACTAGTTGTGTGCTCTTGATTAATCTATCTGTATCTTAGTCTTCTCATCAACCTTATAGGTTTGCCACTGTGATAAATGAGTAAAGGTACCAAAGTTCCTTTAACTGGTGAAGAGAGTAAGAACTCAATAAATGTTAATTCATTATTAAATATTATTCGCACTACTGAGAATGAATGTTTCACTTTTCTCATCTTTTCCCTACACAGAAAAAGCAGGAAGTCAAACCCACCCAGAATGTTTCCTGAAGGTAAAATTGCCCTCTTAAAATCATTCTCCACAACCACAATCCAAGTTGGCCTCCCCTCACCCAAAAACTAATTATTAAATGGCCACTATGTGCTAGGCATTGGCTTCCTTAAGATGAATTTAATTCAAAAATTACAAGATGAAATTTCTAGAGTTTGTTTTGTTTCTCTGTAAACCCCGCACTGGTTTATCAGCCTGCAGGAGAAGCAGAAAGATAGCCTCCGGGCTCTGTCAGTTGGGCCCAGCCCAGACATCAAAGAATATTATGAATGTGTAAAATTGCCTTTGGCAAATACTATTTACAGACCCTCTGGCACAGTTATGCTGAAATGATAAGAAATGTCACTGCAGCCTACTGCACTGAATAATAAACATTTTCTGCCTTCAATATCAACTACCCACATATCCAGAACCCGGAATGGCTTGCAATCACAGTAAAGGACGAAGGCAATGGTTTCTATTTTCTTCTCATTAATATGCTCCAATTCTTCCTATTAATTAAATCGGCAGTATAGCCGGAAGTAGAACCTAGTGAGATTATCTATATTATGCACTTGAAATATAGTTTATCCATTTTAATTAAATAAGTTCTAAATATAACCACTTTTAATTCTTCTACACCCTAAAACTAATTAAAAATGAAATGAAGTTAACATTTCTCTGTGACATCATTAAAAAATTGTTCATATAAAAATGCAAATATCCCTGTAGTATGCACCATGTTTACTTGTATCCCCCTGTGATGTTGATGACCAGAGGATTACGTCTTTGCATGAATATGAACCTCTGGGCAAGAATTTTTTTTTTCTCCCTCTGAAATTTCTCTTCACATCTAATCTAAGTCAGTACATGTCCTTTAGTGGAAGAAACAGGGGACAGAAGAGAAAGGTGAAACTAAAAACAATAGTTGTTCACATTTATTCAGCACTCCACAGAGATCATTTTCCTTTTTCCTCAAGCTGACCCTGTTTTTATCATCCGCACATAACAGCAGAAACTGAGACTCAGATCTTATGCTCTGTACCCCCATGCTCATGGACTCACCACCATGCAGCAGTTGGATGACTCCTTCAGTGAACAATTGATCAGAGCATGGTCATGTCTCAGAGATGCAGCCCTTAGAATCCCATCTGAGTCCTTGGACATTCTCCACAGGTCTATTTGTAGCAAAGTAAAAGTCTGGACGATGGTTAAAAAGAAATAATAAAAATTATCTCAAATTATGAAGTTGTTTTTCTAATCAAGAAGAGCTTCATAAAAACATGGAGATGATATCCAGTCATATAAACCCTGATGGAGGCCTTACTATCTGCCAGGTTATATCATGGGCCAGATTCTAGGGCACACACATGAGAACTGGGCAAGACCTATACTTTCAAGGAATTTATGGGTTAGGAGGTGAGACAGAAAATGAATATGTGAAATGCGAGATCATTTTTTTTTAAAGATTCCATTGAGAACAATACTTTTTTGGTCCAGTGCCTTTTATGACCCTGTCTCTGTAGCTGGACACTGTTGCTTCCATTTTATTCTATTCACCAAAAGCAAGTCACTAGCTCCAAGACACAACAGTTTCTACTTCTTGAAGCAGAGATATCAAAGAATTTGTGCACATATTTTAATATCACTGCAATCACAAATGCTAAATTATAGGTAAGCAGAGTGGGAGATGATCCTGAGATGATTTTTAGATGATCTAAATCTATCTCATCACTGTTTGTTTTATGATGCCACTTTTACTGACTCCCCCTAAACTAACATGTGCCCGACTTTCTCACATTTCTCCCTCTCACTGTGTGATATTTTAAGTTCCTTGAGTACTGACATTTCTTGATCTTTTTGTATCTGGGCCTATCTTCCAACTTAGTATCTGACATATTTATTCATTCAATAATTATATATATATATATATTTTTAGTACATTTTTGCCAAGAAATTTTTTGACCTTTACAAATACTATTTTCACTTATTCATTAAAATATGATTTATGATTAAATCTAATAAACCCATAAAACATTCATCAATGCATTCAATAAAACCAGTTTCAACCATAGAACATAACCACTTTAAAATGGCAGTTATTCATGTCCTATAAGGCTGTCAAATTAAAAGTAGTCATTATTATAATCCAAGAAATCCATTTCATTTCATTTTATGTGATAAGACTGATGAATCCTCTAAGAATAGGATCTGAAAGTAGATTCTACCCCTTCTCAATCCCACTCAAACAAATTTCACAACAGGAAATATTTGTGAGCAGAGAAATCAAATATATAGGTTTTAAATATATAATATATATGAATCAAATACATCTATTTCACATATAAATATATAACTATTATATGTTTTATATATTATATCTAAGTAAAATATACATGTTATATGTGAATATATATTATATATTTATACATTAAATACAGAATATACATTATATATTTAATATATAGCATTTATGTGTGTGTATATATATTTCCATCTTCTGGGTATACAGTAATGAGCAAGGAATATAGCTCATATTTTCCTGCAGCTTATAGTATACAAGGGCGTAAGAACAATAAAATTTTTAACAGCTCACCAGTTGAGCTATTATTGTGGACCAGGTGCTTATTCTAAGCCCTTTACATGTTTTACTGTCTAAATACCCCACAATGACTCTATGAGGTGAGTACTGCTCTTATCCTATTTACAAAAGAGGAACCTATAAAACTTGCTAACTTGTCCAAGTTTAAAGACTTAAGAAAATGGAGGTGCCAAAATTGGGATTCAGTCTGATTACGTTTTATCTGAGTTCTGAGCTCAAGTTCTTAAATCCATGCCATATTATGTGGCACAAACAGAAATGGGAAAAAATAAGGCCAAAAGTCATTACACTTTTTTAAGTGTACTTATAGGAAATGCTATGGTATTTCAAAGAATAGATACATCCCTGGATGTCCAAATCCTTTTCTTTTGAGATTCATGTTAATTAATCTATCATGTGTGTGTGTGTGTGTGTGTGTGTGTGTGTGTGTGTGTGTGTGTGTTTAAATCATGCTGTTTGAATGCTTTCCCATTGCCATCCAAACGCTAAGGCTAAGGTTAAGTTAATAGGATACCTCTGCTCATAGAATATTTCAGTCTTCCATCCAATCCCATGACATGATCATTTCAACACATTCCACAGTGACCTTAACTCTCTTTGAATTTTCTATTGAAAGCATCCATTTTGGAATCAGCCATTTACTCATTCATTAATTCAAAACATACTTAATGGGTATCAACTACAAACCAGATTCTGTCCTGGGTAATAAAAATAAAGCAGTGGGGGAAAAAAGACAAACATTCCTATCCTCATGTAGTTTACATTCCAGTGGGTGGGAAACACAAATAATAAATAAAACACATAAATCATATATTTAGGGGCATCAAGCCCAGAAGGCATCCAGGTGGAGTATGTGAAATTTTAAATAAAATGGTCAGAAAACCCTCTACTAAGAAGGTAATCTTTAAGCTAAGACTTGAAGATGATGAGGGAGCAAGTGGATGGATGTCTAGGAAAGACCATTCCAGGCAGAAGGGTCCCAGAAGTGAAGTGTGCCTGATGTGGTAAAGGAATAGCAAGGGGGACAACAGAACTGAAGTTGCTTGGTGGGGCCACAGAAGTGACTGGAAGCCTGTCCCATGGGCATTTATTCATCCTAAGTGATGTCTACAAGACACAATATATGGGATTATTTACTGCCTTACAGATAAAACAGAAACAGAGACTAAGGGAGAATAATATTGATTAGGAAAATATATGAGAGACCCTGGGTGAGGCACCCTCAACGCATTACTTCATTTGGTACTATGTATCTATCCATCAGTTATGTTAGAAGGCGGAGGAGTAAGGATCCACCAAACTGAGAAGGCACAATGAGATAACAACATAGCAAGCCATTCCATACTGTTTACAAAGATGTATTCCGGGTAACTTACTGAATCAGGCAGATGGACAACCTAGGCGCTACACAACCGTGCGCTGCTCAGTCCAGATCTTAACCTATAGCTTTTATAGCCCAAGAGGCAGCGTGGCGAGGTCAGTGGGTAGTTACCTGAAGTGGTGCCACCTGTGTGCCAGTCATCTCTACTAGTTCTCTAAAGTGACATCATCTGGGCAAAAGTCTTCTCTACTAGTTTGTCTAAGGTGATGCGTTCTGTGTGCCACTTTAGGGAAGATCAGAACAAGCCTCCCCTGCCTTCTGATCGGATCAGGGCATACGTTAACCTTCCAGGGGTCTGGAACATGTGGTCACACGAACAAGGTGGAGGGCCAAAGATGGAGTCAGCAGTGTCAGCACACCTACAAGTTATCTATGCAATTATTATTATTATTTCCACCTGCAGAAGTAGGAATGAAAAGGCAGAGAGTTTAAGTCGTTGCCTGATGTCATTGAGAGTATCTACATAGTAACACAGCATTCAAATTCAGCACTCTGTGATTCCAATGTTATGTTCTTTTGAACATGGCATTTCATCCAGGTTTGAATAAAATGGCTTCATTTCTCTTTGGCCTTGAACACTGCAGTTATCTCTTCTTAAATGATTAACAGCAAGATGATTTTTTAGAATCCCTAGTGCTCGTAAGCAAGGAAAGTTGGGATTACTAGGTGTGTTTTTTCCCTGCCTACTTTTATGATGGAGTAAGGTACTTTTGCTTGAACAGAAGAGTAGGAGAGTGGTGAAAAGCATGGGCTGTGGAGTTAGATAAGGCTTCTTTTTTTTTTACCACTGCTTGGCTTTGCATGTCTTTGGCCACAGCGCCGAGATTCTCTGGGCTTCTAGGCTTCAGTTTCTATGGGAGTCAAATGGGCACATATTAATAACAGATGCCTCATTGGGTTGTGGTGTGGATTCGATGAAAGATTGGACATACAGCACCTAACCCAGGCTCTGCAGGTAAATGTGTGCCCAATACGGGCTAGCTCCAGAATTTTTATTTGCTAACTTAGTACGGCTGGCCACTAGCCAAAACAGTCAAGTTATATAACTTTTTAGTACTGATGGGGCGCTACCCACCTACCCCTGCTGAAGCGCAAAGGGTTGGTACTTTGCTCTAGTGGGATTTTAAAAGTTATTTGCACCTGTAATGTACTGCAGTGTAAACTCCAACCCACAACCCAGAAGCACTGCTTCGAATGCGGCATAATTAAAATAAAAGAACAATCAACAGCAGGAATGTTAGCATAAAACCAAGGAAATTATTAAGAAACTAAAGTGAACAACATCATTAAGAATCACCAGAGGCTTCTATAAATATGTAAGTGGTGTAGGAGTTGAAATAATACACAAGGGAAACACACTATAAAAATATGTTTGTGTCTATAGGCATTGCCCGCATAAGTCTCTGTAGCTTGTATAACTCAAAGCAGCTTCTTCGACAAGGACTGCTTATGACGGTGAATCGAATATTAGGTAACATCATGGCCTGGATTTCAACAGGTGCTGAAGCACAATTTCTATTTATTCCTATGCCTAAATGTAGGAGCTGAGCCATTAAAACAACACGCTGCCCCAATTCTGAAAAAATAAGGACCCTATAAAAATAATCCACACTTTGTATCCAAAGTTTATACTTCCCTTGAACAGCCAGATTTGATTCATGGTGTTATAGAGGCTTACATTACTACTAACACCAAGTGGAGTCATATCTGAACTATCCTGGCAGGGTACTGGGTCCAAGAACTTACCAGGGCCAAAACTGCGGTGTCGCAGTGCTGGAAACCGGGTGAGTATAGGCGGGGACTCAAGAGAGCCTTCCAGCGTGAGTTTCCGCTCCTGATTTTGCTCCTGCAGACTGATGAGCAGCTCCCTGCCAAGGTGGTTCTCCAATCTTCAACTTGGGGAAGCATTCACTTGTGTGCTCAGGCTGTGTCTAGAAAGTAATGATTTTTGGCTGTGATTTAAAGAACAGGCAGACGTTTAGCCAGGAAAAACTAAGTGGCATAAACTTACATGGAGAAGAGACTTAACGCTGCAAAAACATTGCTGTATTTGATGGTGACTGGAGTGTGGCACATGGAAGAGGAAAGTAGCAACAGGAAAATTTTAAAAGGAAGCAAAGATTGAGGCACGTGGCTGGCTCAGTTGTTTAAGCGGCAGCCTTCAGCTCAGGTCATGATCCTGGGGTCCTGGGATAAAGCCCTGCATCAGGCTCTCTGCAGGGACTCTGCTTCTCCCTCCCCACTGTCCCCCACCTCATGCTCTTGCTCTCCTATTCTCAAATAAATAAAATCTTTAAAAATAGGCCATATATTAAAGAGCTGAGTTTTAATCTACATGTAATGAAGACATGTTGATAGGTTGTCTGAGGGAGTACTTCAATCTCCACTACGATTTTTAAGAAGCACTTTGGCTGGTGTAAGGGGAATGAGTAGAACTTGGGGAGAATGGCTGTCCAATGTATGAACAGAGAGGTTACAATGGTGGCACAAACCAAGGGGTGAAAGTGGAGACAGAGGGAATTGGACACCACTAGATCAGAATCAAAGAAGGAGGACTCTAGGAGGTAGGATGAAAAAGTCTTGCCCATTAGTGAGATGTAGGGAAGTTGTCATGAGTTTCAACATTGCTTGCTTCAGTGATAGTACACAACTTTCATTGGGTTGGGTAGGAGATCAAGTGTTCAATAAGGAGTTGCTAACCAATGGGCATAAAGTTTTAGTTACGCAAGATGGGTAAATTATTGAGATCTGTTGCACAAAATTGTGCTTATAGTTAACAATATTGTACTGTGCTCTTAAATAATTGTTGAGAGGGTAGATCTCTCTTTTTTTAAAAAAAGATTTTATTTATTTATTTGACAGAGAGAAACACAGCTAGAGAGGGACTGAAAGAGGGAGAAGCAGGCTTCCCGCCAAGCAGGAAGCCCGATGTGGAACTCAATCCCGGGTCTCCAGGATCATGACCTGAGCCGAAAGCAGTCGTTTAACCAACTGAGCCACCCAGGCGCCCCGAGAGGGTAGATCTCATGTTAGGTGGTCTTACCACAAGAAAATGAAACAAAGAAAGAAACAGAGAAGAAAAACAAAGAGTTCAATGTTTAGCATGTTCATTGGACTTGTGTATGAGGCATTCAAATGGAGATTTCTAGTAGGCCACCATATAAGACTTTGTAGATGAGAAGAGACTTCTGCACTGCTGTTGTGGTCCCATATATAGGTTGGTTCATTATAAGCAGTTCATTGTAGGCTGTATATACCTGTTCCCCTCCAACCCCAGATCCAAAGAATAAGACAATCACTCTTGGAAGCAACATTTCTCAAAATTCAAATGACCAGGTGACCTCTTTAATGACAGGATTCTAAGCATTCCATGCCAGGTTCCACATGCTGCTTTGCAAAAGCCCTGCAAATCAAAGCTTGTAAAACCCAAACACCAAAGATGCTCTGTTTCTGGATCTTGAGCATTAGAAAGTTGTGCTATTCTTGACTCTTTTGGACATATCATCTTGCACAAATTTCTTCTGCCCATTGAATTTTCAGAGCCAAAAATAAATTCCCATTTGTAACACATATAACACAGGACTAATAAACTACTATAATGCTGACAGTAGAGAAAAACATGCCTTCCTATAGGCCCAAAGAGAAATGAGCTGAGCTCAGTTTTTTGAGAGCCATGTTAATTAGACAGCAGGGTCTCAAAAGATTGCTAAATCATGACCCCACCTAAACTGCTTATCTTCAAGCACAGGGTAATAGCATAATGATTCTCGAACCATGAAGTCATTTTTGATCAAATTGGTCCTTTTTCTTGGTCCCTCTGCCCAGTGCACCTGACTTCTTCCTAAGTTTTAACTCCAGAAGTTAAGACTCTGTCGACATTACAGTATTAAAGTCTACAGTAATTGATTCCAACTGTTGCAGCCACAAAAATTGCTTTGCTAAGCAAAAGGGTTTATAGATTTGGCCACATTTTGTTGCTTGCTGTCCTCGTTTATTACAGATGCATTTTCTTCCCTGTTTTCCAAGATAGAGTGGATGGAACTGATATGGAAATGGTTTTAGCAAGGCATTAGACAAAGAAAAAGAAAAATTTCTCTATAGTACCCATTTAAAAATTGCATTCATTTTTCCCCTCATTTCACAGTAAAATCTTTTCATTGCAAAAAATATTTGGAAGAATAGCCATAAAGAAAAAAGTAAAAATTATTCATGATCATAGAAATAATGATAGTATCACTATTTTGGAATTGTATAAAGGTTCTCTTTCTAAAACACATAGGTTTATTTTTAATATAATAATATTTTTATTTTTATATTTATTTGACACAGAGAGAGAGATCACAAGTAGGCAGAGAGGCAGGCAGAGAGAGAGGGGAGGAAGCAGGCTCCTGCCGAGCAGACAGCCCAATGTGAGCTCCATCCGAGGACCCTGAGATCATGACCTGAGGTGAAGCCAGAGGCTTTAACCCACTGAGCCACCTAGGCACCCAAGGATTTCTGCTTTTTGTACCAAGTTAAGGGGGTTTATAATGGGAAAGGAAAGAAATAGCAGATATGGAATATGAAGGCAATGATTTAAATCAAAGTGTATAGAAAGCTAAAAGAAAGAGCTATTAAGAGAAAAGAGTTCTCAGCATTAAGAGAATTGGTGATGGAAATTCAAAATATAGGGAAGAAAAGTTGGGGGAGCCCCACAGGTGATAGGAACAGAAATAAGTTTTCAAAGACATACTTAAGAATGAATTTTCTTGAGGCACCTGGGTGGCTTAGTTAAGTGTCTGCCTTCGGCTCAGGTCATGATCCCGGAGTCCTGGGGCCAAGTCCCAGGGTCAAGTCCAGGGGTCAAGTCCCAGGATCGAGGCCCACATCGGCCTCCTGCTCACAGTAGGAAACCTGCTTCTCCCTGTCTCACTACCCCCTGCTCGTGTCTCCTCTCAAGCTGTGTTTCTGTCAAACAAATAAAATCTTAAAAAAAAAAAAAAAAAAAAAAAGAATGGGTTTTCTTTTTCTCAAATTCAGCATTATTGACATTTCGGACTGGGTAATTCCTTGCTGTGGAGGACTGTCATTTGAGCTGGAAGGTTGAGCAGAAGCACCCCAACCTCTTTCTACTGGAAGCCAGTAGCAGCCTTCTGGTTGTAAGAGACAGAAATGTCGACGCTACATATTCTCTGAGGGGCCGAATTTTCTCTATTTGAGAAGCACTGCTTAAATAAAAATGTCTTCTCCCCTTTTCCTGCTCATTACCATCCCTACCCCCAGCCCCCACAGCCACCCACCTTTTGCCATTTTCTCCAGAGACCAAGTAAACATTACGATTGTTTTGCCAATAGTTTTCTGCTGGATTGTTTTCCTTTTGGATTGACTCTCTGCAAAGACTGGTCTTAATTGGAGGCCAGCTCTATTCAGTTTGGGTTTTCAATGGTTAAGCCAATATATAACAGGTATCATTATATTGACTGTTGGACAAGGGGCAGACAAAAGAGGTTGGTGGAAGATCAGGAGATGCTGGTTGTAGTGCTGAATTTATCAATGATTGGGAGAAAGCAGTTGTATTTATAAGTTTTGACATCCCTAAAATGGGGTAATAACCAAAGTTCCTTGCAGATTTGATATTCGGTGATTTGATTATGATGTAGCTCTATTACAAATACCCTCATGCAAAGGAAGTATCTCCCCAGTGTTGCATGTGTGAGGCCCGGAAATTTCTAGATAGCAAAGAAATGTATATGGTAGGAAAGTCAAGAGTCAGGAAGAACTTTGATGGGCAGGAAACCACATGTGGAGAGAGTGCTTGCGAACCTGTCAGGTTTAAAAGGTGTCAATAAGGATCCCAATCTTTATTCTTTCCTCTGTCTTATCAGAAGTTGTCAGCTCAGTCTATTGTGCTATCTCTTTTCTCAAAATTTCTTAAATTTGACCATGAATCTCAAATAGGATAGGATAGGATTAGTTCTGTTGGTTTTCTCTTATTTCTGTAAAAGACATGTATGTATATTGGTATTGGGGAATTGCACCAAAGTTAGATAAAAAGCAGAGGGGACTTTTCTGCTCCTTTAGAAATATAATTAGGATCTCAGCTTTAAGAGCTATGAATGACCTTATTGTCTTCACTTGTCACAATATGATGGCAGCAGATTTAACAATTAGGCAAAAAAACTTCAAGAGCATTTTAAAAGCTATTTTGTTATTCATGGATTTGGGGCAAGACTCCCTGTGGACTTGTAATATTAGAGGGAGAAAACTGGACTGAAATATAGGGGACTGGTGCTGTGGAATGTCACTGTAAAATCCAAGACCTATCTTCGTTTTGACATCCTGTTTGAAAGCTTTCTTACATCATGAAAAAAACATGTTTCCTATCCATTAGTCAATGGAAGGTGTTGAATTTGAATGTGATTCTAACCCTTGTTTGGTCTTCCTAGTATTACTACAATTGAAAGGAGGCCAGGAACAACTCAGAACTTCTGTTTGTAATTTCAGAAACACAAAAGACAGAAAAGCCTTCAAAACTGTCTCTTCATTAAGAAAATTATTCAATTAAAGCCATTCCTTTTCCTTTTTAATAACAATTTCAGTTTTATGTTTTATCTTCCATTTTTAAAATGCAAAGGGATATTTTGCAGTTTTTCAAAAGTGCTCTTGGTCAAGGGAATAATAATGATTATTTTTTATACTGGAGCATTAGTGAGTCACAGCTTTGTAATCATTCACAGAACAGCACAGGATTAGCAAGATATGAATTCAGCAGGGGATTAAACAGAAAGCCTAATCATTTCCCAGAGTCGAATGAATCCTGGATCTTTCTGGAGGTTGAAAATATTTGATGAACTCATTTTTTAAAAATTATTTTTAGCCCTTGCTGATGTTTCCCAAGTAGAAGCATAAAGATTCAGTTACAAGCTGGAGCTTTCTGCCCTAGGAATTCAATTTTGTTATCCTGTTAACCAGGTACCTAGTATCCTGCATATCAAACCTTTCCTATTGGGATGGTTTGGACACAAACAGGGAATGAACTAAATCTCAATGACTAGCACATCTGACAAGATGAATTACCAAGGTAGATGGAATGAGATGAGAAAAGATGGGCAAAATACTTATTTTCTTTCCCAAAATGGAAGTAATTTACTCTTATAATTAGGAAAGTATTTCATGCTCATTATAAATAATTAATTCATTACAGAAAAATAAAATCAGGGATGTAAAAATGGCCTATATTCATTACACGAAGATAATAATGTTTAACAGGTTAGTACATATAAAAACATACAAGTAAATATTAATTTACAAAACTATGAGAATCTCAATATGCATCTCTGTTGTTTCCTACTTTTTTAACCTAATAATTTTCATAAATACCTTCTCATATTTATAGAGATCAATATAAATTGTTTAATCATGGTTTATTTTTCCATTGAATGAACAAATAAGAATACTGTATAATGCTTCAGAGCAAGAGTTTTGGAGTCAGATAAACCTGGATATGAGTCCAGACTCTGCTAATTAAAAAATAAGTGTTTTTGATATTTAGCTTACTCTCTCTAAACCAGTTTATTTGTTCTGGTTTTGTTCTTTTTTTTTTTTTAACTAAAGAGGAAGATAATAGAGCTAATAACACAATCTAATTTGTAGACTGTTGATTGTGAGAATGAAAAGAGATAAATAAGTGCCTTGAATATTATTATGCACAATATTTATCATATTGCTTGGGTTCAATAAACATTAGACATTTTTGCATAATTTATTTAGCCCATCCTCTCTATTTTTGGTTTGTGTCCATGTTCTCCATTATCTCTAACACTTTGAAGAATCCTTGTGAAAACAAATTTGTATTCTTGTCTGATTATTTCTGTAGGATAAATCTTTTAGAGTGAATTCCAAAGATGCAGGGTTCTTTCTCTTCCTCCTTTTAACAACAACAACAACAACAAATACATCTTTTAAATTTTTTTTTTTAGGATTTTGATTCTTCTGGCCAAATTTCCCCATGCCAAAAAGGTGAACCAATTTGAAATCCTATTAGCATCATAGAGGAATGAAGGATTTGTCTTACCCCATTTGAACAGTTAAGATAATAATTTTTTTGACAAGGAGCTGTGTAGGTGAGAAAAGTCTTCAAATCATGTAAAAAAGCATTTTAAGCCACTAAAAGTCTCCTCTAATGGTCTTCTGAGATTTTGATGTCCCTTTTAAGACATTTTAAAATACAGTGAAAGCCAAGCTCCTTGTTAAACAATTTTCAGAGAAACATTTATATTCTCCCCAATAATAATTTCTATACTTCAGTAGCACAATTTTTAGTTCTATTATTAAACTGAATAGAATAATTTTCATGTTTTAAAAAAAAAACTATCCCTTTCAAGGGTCTATGAATATTGTAGTGGTATAGGACCTACAGCAGACATCATACAGACCAGAATTAGATACACCGGCTCTATCATCTGTCATGTACCATGTACCGTGTGTGCGTTAGTCCTACAAACTTTAAATGTGCAATGAAACCTTTCTGATACTCTATTTGCTCATTCCTACATGGGGAAATGAGTACATGGACTCGTCTTCACATTCGCTAGTTCAGTAGCCCTCATCTTGTGTTGGCAGAAGTCTTTCTTTGAGAAACTCCTCTGCCTTTGCTTAACATGACGTTCATTCCAGTAACCTTTCTAGCCCTTCCCTTGTTACAGCATTGTTCATGTGATGTAGAATTGGCCAATCTTAGTATCCATCTCCTTACCTATGAAGATGGGCTGAAGGATGGTGACATAACCCATGTCAGGCTAACCAGCATCCTCTGAGTTACATAGGAGATTTAAGCCTAGAAGGCACCATTGCCTATTTTATCCCACTACACATGGAATAATGCTATAAGACGAAGAGAAAGAGAAAAGAAAGAGAGAGAGAGGGAGAGAGAAAGAAAAATATCTGAGACTCATATCTGTTAAGGCCTGAAACTCCTAGAGTTCTCATTCAGATGAGAACTCTATTCCCATATGTGCTTAACATGGTTTTCATCATGACTCTGTCACTTGCAATACAAAGAATTGTAATACAAAAATCTATTCCTTAGGCTGTTACTGTGTGTGGACTGACATATAATGTATAAAGTATCCAGCACAAGACCTTCCAAAGGTTCATCTCCTTCTTTTCTTTATTTGAAGAACTCATTCTTTTTCACTACTGATCAAGTTCACTGAGTGGGTGACCTGTCTTGTTGAATGGAGATCAAAGAGTCCAGAACACTTCACTCAAGGAGAAGGCTGTTGGCATATCCAGGAAGGTTTCAAGATGAAAGGGCTACTCAGTAAGTGGGAGGTACTTTATCCACTTTAGCTCCTCTTACCTCAAGAAGGAGCAATCTCAAGTTAAATTTTTAGCCACAATTGTACCGAGTTAAGTACTTTGATTAGACATGTGGCACGTACAACATCTCCTCTCCCAGAATCCTGACTAGCATAGTGTTTATTTATTTTGGCAAATAAACTAAGCTTGGTGCTATTTCTAATCAGAGAAATGGCCGCACTAAGTAAAAACAGTCTTTGGATTACACTAGTTCTTTCTGAAATCAACATATGTCTTTGAAGACTCTTGCAGATTCTCTTGATAAGTAAATTTGGGCCTTATTTTCCCTTTTTCAGTTCTTAATTATTCAGCAATTAAAACTTTACTAGTTGAATATTTTATCCTGGCAGTATTTATTATAGTTATTGTCAAAAGAAAAGGCTGGACTTGAGTAATTATACGGAAGTTCCTTTAAGAAAATAAAAGAAAAACAGCAACAACTAACACCAAAGGGAGGAAGTGTGGTATAATGTAATTCCTCTGGAATTTCAGCGTGGATGCTGCCATTCATTCGTTGAGGGACCTCAGAAAATCTCACTTAACGATGGATCATAGATCCTAACCAAAATGAGAGAATTGGAAAATAGTATCTTTCTGGCTCCCACATTTAATCATGTTATGATTTCATACAGTAAAAAACATGGTGCAAGTTCCAACCCTCTGAATCATTAGGTAGTTGGTATCTGTTTTATTATCAGACAAGATATTCTCACAAAAGAACCACTACTACATATATTCCTAAGACAATTCTAGGTGCCTGTAGGAAGGAAATAGGGTCTGGTCAGGAGCTTTAACTTGTGTGAGTTTGGACTAATAATTTATCTCTCTGGGATTTGGGGACAAAACACGTTTGTATGAAGACAGTGGCCTCTCTTATATGGCAACCAAAGCATGCATTTGCAAATGAAAATGTGAAATAAAGATTGCAGATTGCTTTGGTCCAGGCAGGAGTGGAGGGGGAGGCTCACTCAGTCTCCTCCTGCTCTTGACTATGACCTCTGAGGTATTTCACAGCCACTAGGGCCTCTCAGAAACACATTTTGAGAAATCTAAAGCCCCTTCAATTACACAATGCCATGACTCCATGAGTTAAAAAAAAAAAAAAAAAAAAAAAGCTAATTTGGCGGGGCGCCTGGGTGGCTCAGTTAGTTAAGCAACTGCCTTCGGCTCAGGTCATGACCCTGGAGATCGGGGATCGAGTCCCACATTGGGCTCCCTGCTCAGCGGGAAGCCTGCTTCTCCCTCTCTCACTGCCCCTGCTTGTGTTCCCTCTCTGGCTGTGTTTCTCTCTGTCAAATAAATAAAAAATCTTAAAAAGAAAAAAAAAAAAGCTAATTTGGCTCATTTCCTTCTGTGACTTGTATTAGATTACGGTAGCTCACAAACTTTTAAATGTGGCATTATTTCTCAAGATTGAGTTTCTATAGTTTCTGCTTTATGGGAAAGTCTAAAAGTATCCCCTTATAAACTTCAATGCCATGAACCAAAGTTCTAAAACTTTTATAATCAAAGATTGCTTTTGCTCATTTCTCTTTTCTTTTCATTGTTTTTTACGTTGAATATTCTCACCTCAAGGTCTTCTTGGGTGACTGGAATATGGTGTCACATGAAAGGTGAGCATCAACCCTAGTTACCCCGGGACTGTCCTGGTTTTAGCGCTAGAAGGCCCTCACCCCAGAAGATCCCTTAGTCCTGGGCAGACCAGGAGGGCTGGTCACCAGTCATCTTGTTGAGGAAGGAAACAGTGAGAATTAAAAAACAACAACAACAACAACAATTGACAGTTTTAAAGCCATGAAGGAAGAGGCAAAGAAAAGAGGCAGCTTTCTCTGATCAGTGAACCCAGCACACCAGCCCCGCCTGCTTCTACAGCCTTGCTGCATCTCCTCTCCAGCTTCACCACCTGCGCTGTCCCAGGCTCACCCTCAGCACACAGGGTCCTGTCCTATGTCCACTACTCAACAGAGGCTGGGTCCTCCTTCCAGGACGACAGCACTTCACCCCTGTGCTCTAGTCTGGGCAGGATTGTAAAAAGGCACTAATTTGCTATTGCTGCTCTAACAAATTGTGACAAATTTAGTGACTTAAAACAGCACAAGCGTATTACCTTGCAGTTCTAGATGTCTATTATGGGTATCGCTGGGCTAAAATTAAAGTGTTGGCAGGGCTGGAGGTGCCCGGGTGGCTCAGTCCTTAGCATCTGCCTTCGGCTCAGATCATGATCCCGGAGTCCCAGGATCTAGGCCCACATCAGGCTCCCTGCTCCACTCCCTCTCTCACTCCCCCTGCTTGTGTTCCCTCCCTAGCTTTGTTTCTCTCTGTCAAATAAATAAAATCTTTGGGAAAAAAAAAAAAAGTGTTGGCAGGGTTGCATTTCCTCCAGAGGCTGTAGGAGAGAATCTGCTCCCTTGTTTTCTCCAGTTTCTAGAGGTGGCCTGCGCTCATAGCGGCCTTCCTCCACCTTCAGAGTCAACAGTGGTGCATCTTTCTGTGTCTTTCTTCCATAGTCACATCTTCCTCTTATTCTTTTCCACCTCTCTCTTCCCCATTTAAGGGCCCCTGTTATTACATTAAGCACATCCCGAATCCAGGATAATCCCCATATTTTAAAGTCAACTGAATAGCAAGCTTAATCCCACATGCAACCTTAATTCCTTTATGCTTTCTTGTGCAACATATTCACAGGCTCAGATGATTAGGGTGTAGGCATTTTGGGGGAACCATTATTCTACCTGCTCTATTGTCTTAAATTATTGAGGGCTCATTTGTTGAGATTAGGAGCCATGGCTTACTCTTATTACCAAGACCAACTCATAACACTTGCTATATATCAAAGGGAAATACATAATTTGTCATTCAAATCAGGATACTTTTGTGAGTTTGAAAGAGGCCTTCTTAGTAATTCCTACAGGAAGACAGACATAAATTGTTCTAGTCCAGGCAAAGTAAGACACCTGGTGACAGTGCATAGTAATTATTCCACATATATTTGTTGAATTTGATATGATTTATAGAACTTTTGTGGAATGTTTAGTTATGTACTAAGTGCTTTGGGATTTCAAAACATACAATCAAATTAGATAGAAAGGATTCCAGCATGCAATATGAAGTAAGTTAAATTTTCAGATGTACTTTATAAGGCATAATTTAGAAAAGATAGAATATCAGTGAAACCCTGAAACTGATAGAATTTCAGAAACCCTGAAAATAAGATAACAATACTACAGAAAGTTAAATAAGCGGGACGCCTGGTACATTGAAGGGCAAGACATTCCAGATGAGACCATATTCAAGTCTATAGCAGATGAATAATGGCTACCCAGAGAGGTCTGTGTCCTAATCCCCAGATCCTAAAAATTTTACCCTACAGGGCGAAAGAGACTCTGAAAGTGTGATTAAATGCAAGAATTTGCAACAGGAAGATTATCCTAGATTATTCTGGATTATCTGGGTGGCCTCAACATAATCACAAGTCTCCTCATAAAGGGGAGGCAAGAGAGTCAGAGTCAGAAGATGATGTGAAAACAGGAGCAAGTCCATAAAGAAGGTAACACTGCTGCTTGCTGGCTTTGAGACGGAGTAAAGGGACACAAGCCAAGGAATAGACATGACCTCTAGAAGGCAAAGACCAGGGCACAGACAAGAACCTCAGACAGAACGCACCCTGCTGACGTCTTTACTTTGGCCTAGTGAGACTGATTTGGGACTTACAACCTTAGAACTGTAAAATAATATATTTGTGTGGTTTTAAGCCACTAAACTTACAGTCATTTGTTGGAGTAGCAATAGGAAGCCAATATAAACCCATACACTGGCCACAGAGCTAGGAATGAGGGTAGCATCATGGAGAGCTAGGAGATCAGCCTCTCCAAACACAGTACCTTGGGGAAGCAAATACACAGAAAGTGAAGATGGGGTGCGGAGGCAGGGAGTGGAGGAAAGGGTTTCAGCAACACACTGATAGATTCGAGTCCAAACTCTGCTATAAGCACTGATAACTGGTCCGTTGTTTTGTAAGACTGGGACAAAAGTTGCCCTTCTACACGTTTCTGAGAATTAGGCGGAATATCCTAATAGTTAAAAGCATGAGCTTTGGAGCTGTAGTGAGCTTAGCTCAAGTCCTTTGTTCAACTGCCAATGACTAATTATGTGGATTTAGCTGTGTTATTTACCTTTCTAATGTTAAATGGTCTAAGTCATGGTTCATAAGAGCACCTCCCTCTCAGGGTTGTTAGGAGGATTAAACGTATTATAATATAACAGTATATATTGTTATAACAATATAATGCATTATGTAGTATATGTATATTTAACACATATTACATATAAATTGTATGTAATACGATATACAAATGTGTATATTGAGTCAAATCTCAATACATGTCAAGTTTCAACCCTTAGGAGTAGAGTATGTACAAGTACTCATGTTTTCATTTATTTATAAGTTACTTATTGGATCTCCACCCCAATATGAGTACTTTTAAAGTACTCAGCCTGCAGCAGAGTATGGAAGATAAGGACTCTGCCCTTGTGGCACACATATTCTGATTCCATTTCCTTATTCATTGAAAATAAATCCTATTTTCAGTATTTTCCAATGAGCTCACCTTCCTGAAGTCACTGCTTTAGCCTGAAGTGTGATGCTCTTCAAAGAGTTCTATTTATGGTCTGGGGGAGCCCTCATGGCAACAAGCCACTGTGTTAAGGCTCCTTGTTAATACAGCTGTGCACCTCCACCTGTCACCAGGGTAATGACATATTAGAAAAAATGACTTTCGGGGCTCCTGGTGGCCCAGTCATTGGGTGTCCGCCTTCAGCTCAGGTCATGATCTCAGGGTCCTGGGATCAAGCCCTGCATCGGGCTCCTTGCTCAGCGGGGAGCCTGCTCCTCCGCTTTCACTCCCCCTGCTTGTACTCACACTCTCTGTCAAATAGTTAAAATAAGATCTTAAAAAAAAGAAAGAAAGAAATGACTTTCAAGGCTTTCTTATTTGTAATGTAACCAAAGAAATTCCTCCTCTCTTTGTGACCTTAAGTCCACGGTACTTGCCTAAAGAACTGGACAGTGAACCATTTTTTATGTGACAGTGGGAAAAGCACAAAGATATTTATTTCCACTCCCCATAGGATTGAAAAAGGTAGTAGTGATTGGACTGGACTGAAAAAATCATACTGTTATAATAAAGGAGGCTCAACTAGTAGGGGGTGTAATGAATGTAAGTCTGAAGTGAATGAATCATTATAAAATGTACACTCCATCTCCACAATGAGTCTGTTTTATTAAAATAATCTCTGGCATAATGCTGTCTTTTCTTGGCTTTCCCCTACTGCGATTCTATCCATGATTTTACCATCACAAATCTTGTCCCCTGAGGAAAGATCCATAATGAGAGTGAAGGGTTTGATTATTTGCTTTTAATAACTGTCTCCAAAATCCTACTTAATGCAGCAGAGAGTCTATATTGAAGAACATGCCAGAATTATTGGAGGATCAATCAAAATTGGCAATTAATCATAATCACAGCCAGTAATCATAGCTGCAATTACCAATTGATTAATTAGGACAGCTCTTGAAATGCCAGTAGAAATTTAACATCATATTAGATTCAGCCCAATAACCATAAACTTCTACAATTACTTTCCAGCTTACCATAATTTATGTCATATTTCTTTCTATTATTAGCTCCTATATTTATTTATTTATCATTTTATTTGAGCAGGCCAAACTCTCTCACTATCTTTTTTATGTTGGGAATCTACTAAAATATGTTTAAGTCATGGCATTAAATAAATCTAGTGTCAGCGTCAGGCAAAGACTTGCAAATTTAGGACATCTATTTGCATTACTTTTCAGACCAAGAATTATTTTTTTTTCCAAAAAAAAAGGGGGGGGATGTGAGTATATTCTGCATATTGAAAACTGGATAATGTTGGTAGATTGGCTTTATGTCAGCAAAGTATCATCTGGTTTATTAAACAATTTTTGCAGGCTTGGCACAGGAAATTTTATTTAACCTTTTGAATGGTAAGTATAAGGCAAAGAGTCACCAGAACTACTTAATATGGGCAGGGATCCTAAGGCTGGGGAAAATACATCTTAAGGAATTTGGAAGACATCTAATATAAATAGAGTAGGGGACCTGTTAAGAAAAAAATCAGCATATGTTTACTTATTTGTTTTAAGACTGTGGATTATATTGAGCCAATGCAAATTACTACCATTTAAATCCTACTTCCATTCAAGGAACAGCTTTTAAACACTTACTTTGCAAAATATGCTAGCCATTGGAGGGGGTATAGATTTAAATGGAGCTTCCTTTCTTACCTTTAACCCTCAGTCCAATAAAGGAGTTGAAACATGGACCCCTGAATAGGAAGAATAAAAATTCACTGTGAAGGATGAATTTGAAGAATGGGATTTGACCACGTAAAAAATGGAAAAAGCCATTTGCCAAGATTGATTGCTTTTTTTCCTGGACCTCTTGCTTCTTCAAATCTATTTGCAAATCAAAAATGAAACTTTAGGGGTGCCTGAGTGGCTCAGTTGTTTAAGCGACTGCCTTCAGCTCAGGTCATCATCCTGGAGACCCAGGTTCGAGCCCCGCATCAGGCTCCCCGCTCCGCGGGAAGCCTGCTTCTCCCTCTCACACTCCCCCTGCTTGTGTTCCCTTCTCTAGCTGTATTTCTGTCAAATAAATAAAATCTTAAAAAACAAAAATTTAATTGTCTGCATTTTGAAACTGTGTTTATTCAAAGATTAATTCTTCCCTTCCAAATCCTCACGTTAAAGTCCCTCAAATTTGTTAACATTAATTTACCATTTACTGGATCTTGTGTCTCAGGCACAGAAAATTTCTTAATTCTTTTTTTTTTTTTTTAAGATTTTATTTATTTATTTGACAGAGAGAAACACAGCCAGAGAGGGAGCACAGCAAGGCAGTGAGAGAGGGAAAAGCAGGCCTCCCACTGAGCAGGAAGCCCAATGCGGGGCTTGATCCTGGGACTCCGGGATCATGACCTGAGCCAAAGGCAGACGCTTAATGACTGAGCCACCCAGGCGGCCCAAATTTCTTAATTTTTGACTGTAACAGCTGATGGGATAAAACAAAGCTACTTTCATCAGAGGCATAAAAAACAGAAACATCTCCCCAGATATACTCAATATATTACATTGATAGTATTAACTTGAAGCAAATAATGAGCCAGTTTGAGGGGCATAAGTTTTATTCTTCTATGAAGTTTTTCACAATTAGGAGACATCCTTTGTGTGATACACACCATCTGGGCATACACCATATGACCATGGGAGGAAAGCATGGCCTTTGTGAGTAACTAATGCTCCCTTGGTCCCCACTCCATTTGCAACTAACTATATACTGCTGCACTGTGCAGAATAACTATGAGTCATCTGCATGGGGGTTAATTCAAACTCTGAAATCAGAAGCTGTTGAAATGGTAATAGACATTTATGAAGACTGCATTACAGTGAAAATTTTGATAGCATTGTGTATTACATCCATATTAATAGCAAATTACCTTAGCATGGATAATAGCATTTCACAATGAACACCCAAGGAATTAAGGACTATTAGCCTTGTCCTCAAAAAGCACTGTCTGCCTCTTAAGAGGTAAATTCTGAAAAATGGAGACTGTGAACCTCATACATTCTTAGACATTCCAGTGCTGTCAACCCACTCTGAGCTCTATCAGTACAGCCTCTAGTCAGCTAAGCCATGCAAATCCCAAAGCTCCCGGGAGGAGAGTAACCGAGACTGAGGAGTTATGTACATTGTATGAGGGCTGCTGATTGAACTCCCATTTCTCTCCATACAACTCAAGACTGGCTGTTCTGTGACACACTCTTTCAAAAAGAAAAGGAAAAGAGGTTGCTTTTAAACATCGTCCCAAACATCATGCCTTTAATGGATGAGATGTCACGGTCTCCTGGCAAGGGAATACTTCAGTGGCACAGTACTTTGATTTTCAACGAAGTTATAAAATAGCCATTCCTAGAGCAGAGTTAATTCACGGGAGTAAGCAGTTTTGAGAGACTAATTTATATTGCAATGCTTTGGTTGGCACAAAAGAGAAGGCCATCACAAGTAAGCCTCCTCTTCTCCTCCTCCCTTGTTCCAAATTCCACAGCAAGGGTTCCATTAGGATATTGACCTAAGATAAAGCCAAGCAATGACCTTAGCTGATCTAAACAGGCCCACCTTGTGACTATGACATAAGACAGCTAAAAAGGCAGCGGGGGTATGTTGAGAAGGTTTGATGGCCATGCTCACGTTTTGTATATCCAAAGGGTCATGGATAACCACTGTGAGTATCACTTACATGTTGAGTCTTCAGATTTATACATTTTCATGTTGCAATAAACTGAAATAATTCACAACGTCCTTTTAGAGCATATCATTTATCAATGGCATTGTTAATGATTGGCATGGCAAGGATGTGTGGGGAAAATCTCACCCAAAGCAATTGGGAATAGAGATTTTATCATGTGAGCCCTCACAAAATACTTGCTTAGGTGTTTCTTTCTTTCTCAATAGAGAATGCATCATCTCTGAAGAACAGAGGCAGAAGAATCTTTTTCATCTATTTATCCCAATAACTTTTTTTTCCTATTTGGCTCAAGGAGGGGGTTGGATTATAACTCCTTTCTTATAGGTAGTCTTTTTGATGTACAGAAAAGTTCTCTGCCTTCTGCCGGCTTCTCATGATGCTCTTGGAATTAAAAAAAAAAAAAAAGTCCCTTGATAAAGGTCAAACTTCTTTCCATGACCATGTGACCTCCCTGTTCTCCTCTTGACCAAACCCAACTATATGTCTGAGACCAAGGAGTCCATGTAAAACAATATGAATCAGCCTACCTCATCCTAGGCAAGACACAAAATGGAACAGAAAGGGGAAGAGTAGATGGAGTAGAAGAGTAAAATGAGAATAGCCAACAACTGTATCACACAGGATTTGAGAACAAAATTGGATTATAAAAGAGCGTTTTTAAATGATGAGATAACATACCAATATTAGTTTTGTTTTTGTTGTTAATAGTATTATTATCCTTGATAGCAATAAGATGAAATGAAAAGCCTTGTTAATAGAATGTTCTGTATGCCAACGAAAATTAAAAAAAGAAAAAAAGTCAGATCATATCAACTACCAGATTGAGGCAGAGTCCATAATTCATAGAGGCTGGTGTCCTGCTTAACGGAGCTTATACAGCCACCAGTGAAGAACATGACAGAGTCCTTTTATTTCTGTACCTTTGCAATAACCATTTAAGCCCCCACTACTTCCCACTGCTCTGTTTCCTCTGTTTAGCTTTCTTCATTCATAAATAATTTGTGCATTTATCAGTACTTTGCTACTTCCTTGGTCTGTCATTCCTAGTTTCTAGGAGATTTCCAAAGCGTAAAGGAGCAAGGACTCATAACTGCCAAGCACTATCACAGGTACTGAGGAGAGAGCCTACTTTTTAATAAAAGTTGAATCAAAGGTCTTGCTTTTTCTTCCCACCTTTCCTGTATAAAAGATGATTCTGGGCTTGAAGAACTTTCCCCTGATGCTGTGAGATTTACTGGACCTCCACTGGGAAGAATATATATCCCCCATCCTACTGATGTTGGACTTGATGTATGTGCCTTACTTTGGCACTGGGACGTGATTGGATATAACAGAGGCATGACTGAGCACAAGCTTTAAGAACCAGTGAAGATTTAAGAGTCAGCCATCTTGCTCTTCTTTCTGCTACAAAAAAAAAAAAAAAAAGCATGTCTCAAACAGGGGCTGCTTCCTCAGCCTGAATCTTGGAATAAAGACAACTCATGCAGGAAAGAAGAGCTACGGCTGATCTGGAGATGCCACCATCTAACAAGAATGAGAAACGGACTATTGTTTTTGTAAGCTGGTGAGATTTCTAGTGTTGCTGCTGCATAACTTAGCAAAACCTGACTGACATAATCAAAAATCACACTTATACTATGTAATAGTTTTTAAATAGATTTTTCAGGAAGACATTGTAAAACTATCAAATCCTTAAATCGTTTCTTTCCCTCCTACTTCTCTACAACTTTTAATCTGCTCTGTGCAATATGGGCCTTCCTCCTCACTCATGATTGCTATCTCTAGAACCAAGAACATTTTACCCTCTGAATATTTTATAAATCTCAATCTATGTCTTTGAATTATCTCACCTATCTGCTCTGGTCATAGGGTTGTAGAGTTGTACTGGAGACAGGCACAAAATCTTATGTACCTAACTAATTACACATTCTTTGTGTTCAAGTAAATATACTGTTGGATGTATTTTACATTTGCTTATTATCTTTGCATTCTAAAAATCCCAGTTCTTCTCTGTTTACCAAAATTTAGTCTCAGAAGTAACTCTAAGGCAAAACTTCAAACTATTTATTTATAATTTCTTTTAGAGGGAGGGAGTGAGAGTACAAGTGTGTGCACATAGGAGAAGGGGAGGGGCAAAGGGAGAGGGAGAGTAAGAGCTCAAAGCAGGCTTACGCTCAGCATGGAGTCTGACATAGGGCTCGATTTCACAACCATCAAAATCAACACCAAAGTGCTTCAGCGTCTACATTACTTTTGAAATCTGTGTGATAGGAGTGAATATATTTTCAAAAGTGGCAATTTCCATGCCATTGGGTACATAAAGTTTTACCCAATTGATCGATCCATAGAATTTTTGTACCAATTTTTACTCTTCCATTTACCTATATTCTTGCTAACACTTAAAATTACATACTAGCTAATTTTAACCTGTTACGTAAGCATAAAGTTATAACTTATTTTTTGTATCTCCGTGTTTACTAATTAGGTTGAATATTGCTGATTACTATTTTAAATTCTTTCAGTTCTAAATGCTTTATATTTATTTGTTTATTTATTTTTTTAATGTTTTCTATTTTAGTTATGATTTCCTCCTTAATCCAAGTTACCTAGTCTTAGATCTTTTCATTTCCAAATACGTTTTTTTTAAATTTCTTCTTTTCTTAGTTCAAGTGTTATTTTATTTTGTCAGAGATCATAAGGTTATTGTATTGCTTCTCTCCCATGTTTTACAACTATGTTTTAAGTTCTGTGTTTGTGGACTATTTGGTAGAGAGGAAAATCTTACTAATCACATTTTTCAAACAGTCTGGATTTTATTTTCTTACTGTTTAATTAGTTTCTGAGAGAACCGCACTAAAACAGCTTACTAAAAAGTTGATTTTTCAATTTCTTACCTCCATCCCAGGTTTACTAGTTTCTGTCATATATGTTAGGAGATTATATTGTTACTGGCATATATGGTGATAATTACTTATTATCCTGATCTTTTTTTATCACAAATGTATAGCATCAGGACATTTTTTTTCATCTTACTTCATATTTTCTCTTAACCACACTTTCTGCTTTTTCTATCTTTCTTTATAAAGATTTATTTTCTAATTTAATGATTCAAATGTTATATGTTTAATTTTACATTGTTCTGGTGATTCAGGGTAGCCAACTTACTCATCCATTTATCCTTGCATGTCCCTCAATTATTACTTTTAAGTATAATATTAGGAAGTTTGGATCCTTTTAATCCACGTTCTAAGTTTATGGTAATTAATTTTTATTAAGTTATTTGATCCTCTTTATTTTTTATAGTCCTTAGACTGTTTTTCTCTTTTCATTTGATTCCTTCCTAGGTCTTCACACTAATGGGTCAAATTCAGTTCATAGCTTATTTTGGTGTACATCTGAACTAAGAATATATTTTTTACATAAGTGTTGTGAAACACAAAGAAGAATGTGCAAGCAACCTTATGTGACCTACAAAGCCAAAAATATTTAATACCTTGCACTTTATCTACAGATGCCTAGATTACTTCATTCAAGAATAATTTCAAAGAGTATTTCTATGTGGTTGAATGTTGAAGGCATTGTCTGTTTGATAATATTCAATATTTTTTTTCAGATTTAAGTGATAATTTAGGTAGATAAATTAGGAAAATAGATAATTTAGGTAACATATAATTCTAGGCTAGAATTTCTTAGGTCTTTAGTAGTTTAAAATTTTTATTTCATTTTCTTGCAACTGTGTAGCTCATTATAAATATTAATGTTAGACTGATGCTTGTTTGGGGGCATGTAATCTGCTTGTCTCTCCTCGAGTTTTTTGCAAATCTTCAAATCATTTTTGATATTTAAAATTTTTCTTTAATTTATCTAGTCTCTTCTCATTTGATCGTGTGTGGTTAAGTTAGTCTGCATGATATTCTTTGAGACTGTATAAGTTTGGGGTTTTACTTTTTAAAAAAAATTCAGGGGTATTCTCAGGCATGATTTCTTCAAATAGTACCTCCCTCCAATGAGCGTTTTGCTTCTCCACTTTTGGAGAAACAAAAGTTTGACACATGTACTATTCTCTATGTCTTTGAGTACTTTTGTACATTTTTTTTCTCTTTTCTCCCCCTATCTTTCAACTTGACTTACTTAAAAGCAGCTTTATGGACTGAATGTTCTTGTCCCCTGCAAAACTCTTATGTTGAAGCCCTAACTTCGAGTGTGGCTGTATTTGGAGATGAGACCCCTAAGGAAGTAATAAAGGTTAAATGAGATCTTAAGATGGGGCCCTGAATGTGATACAATTTGATAAGATAAGAAGATTAGGTAAGAAGAGCTGCCAAACCTCATTCTCTAGATACAGTGTGCCAAGAAATGGGCACACACCAAGTGGAGGGCTTTTAACAAAACCAGCACTGCTGGCACATTGATCCTGGACCTATGGTCTCCAGATCTATGAGAAAGTAAACTCCTGATTTTTTAAGCCTCCCTGTCTGCGGTACCTTGTTACGGCAGGCCAAGCAGACTAATACAGGTAAGCAATTCTTTATAATGAAGATTGTTGTGATGGATAATACCTAGAGAGCAAATTATATGATAGAAAAAAGTATACCTCATAATCGAAGGTACTCTAGATAGGGTACGGATATGGTAGCAGGAGCCAGGGGGGACAGGCACAGTGGTTTTGAATGATTAACACATTTAATTTGGCCCCTTACCTATTTCAGTGAGATACTATGACAATCCAAACCAGAAAAGGCATCCTTTCGACCTATCCAAATTTCATCTATACAAAAATATTCTTTTTTTTTAAAAGATTTTATTTATTTATTTGACAGAGAGAAATACAGCTAGAGAGGGAACCCAAACAAGCAGGGGGAGTGAGAGAGGGAGAAGCAGGCTTCCCACTGAGCAGGGACCCTGAGGTGGGGCTCAATCCTGGGACTCCAAGATTATGACCTGAGCGGAAGGCAGGTGCTTAACGACTGAGCCAGCAGGCACCCATATACAAAAATATTCTATGACTTCCCTCGTCAAAGAGATTATTCTAATTACTGCATAATTTGATATATAATTATTCTCTAATTGATTTATGTGTTGATTTTTGCCCTGAGGTAATATCCATAAATTCTTAGATCATGTCAAATATGTATTTACTTTTCTCAGTAACTGGATCAGTCCTTGGTATATAATAGGCACTTGAGGAATGATGATAAATAATTATCTGATTACCATTAACGACATATTATAAAGTGTATCAGTCTATGGATCACAACTTGCCAGAATATAAGGATCTAAGTGGGAAGTTACATAATTTTATGCACACGGGCAGTTTTGAGTCTTTCATGCACTTAATTTTACCATAAATATCCTTGCTGACACCAGTCTTGATGATTTGAGTCTAGGACTTTTATATCAAACAAAAATACTTTGTATTAGACTTAAAGTATAGATTAATTTATCCACTAATATTACATTTTAACAAAAACTAAACAGGTGTTATTACATTTTAACAAAAACTAAACAGAGATATTGATTTCTTGGAATTTCACAAACTAAGCCTAAGAAGTAATTCCAGAAAATTCTTAGGGCCAAATTATTTATTATGAAGCAGTTTTTTTGGTTTTCTTTTTTTAACTTGAAATCACAGAAAAGGTATCAGGCAATCACTACCCTGAACTTGTGCAAAAGCACACATGTCAATCCCTATATGCATTTGCCCAGAAAAGACTGTCATAGCATTTTAGGATTCTACAAATGGTTTCTCACTCAATTAAAGCTGAAGAATTCCTATTTTAATGTTTTTACAAAATCGTATGGTATCACAATTTGAGAAATTAACGGAGGACACAGTCTTGAATAATAAGCGCGAAAGAACATTTAACCCCCAGGGGCCGGCTGGAAGTTTACAGTTCAAGCTGTACTCAAACTTGGTAATGCTGGACACCTTTGATGGAATAAAAGGTTTAAAAAAAAACTTCCTTGGACTTCATCAAAATCTAATAAGAAAACTTTGATAAGTATTCTATAAAAGCTACTACTATTGCATACCTAGAGAAATTCAAAAGGCATCGAAAGATGGGTATCAACTATCATAAGGCTATCACAAATACGTTAAGAATGAAACATCATTAATGATATAAAATGATGTTTAACCATGATATAAAATGATATAAAACAGATTAACAAGAGAAAAACAAATTTAATTTCAAACACATAGGATCCCCACAAAGACCTGAATGGCTCAATGATGGTCAAGTAACTGAGGCTTAGGTGCCACCCTGAGCTAAGGAGAAGGAAGTAGAGTTTAGGGCTTCAAAGGGAAGGAAGACAATTCAGAGGAAAATGGGAAGTGCAAATGTTTGGTAAAGAAATGCTTATCTTGCCTGGCAGAGATATAGGAGCCGGAGAGAAATTTGAAAAACAAAAACAAAC
Source organism: Spilogale gracilis (assembly GCA_004023965.1). Lineage (NCBI taxonomy): Eukaryota > Metazoa > Chordata > Mammalia > Carnivora > Mephitidae > Spilogale > Spilogale gracilis. Next base: position 29,345 of record PITA01006941.1, on the reverse strand, counting down.
ACACACACACACGCACAAAACGTGATCCCCTGAGCTCCCCCTACACTCAGCCTATCACACTCTTTTTATTTATCTCTGGTGATAGCTGTCTTCCTGGACCTAGGGCTTCTCTCTCCAGCCTTATGGCAATTAAGTGGAAAGTAAAAAGTTTTTCCTGAATCCTTTGTGCCTTAATTATCTTCAACTCAAAATAATCCACATGCCAAAGTAGTACATTTTGGTGAGCCTAGTTCTGAATCCCTTCTAAGGTGTAGATTGCCTACCTGTTTCACTGTCTCTTTCTCCTTTGTGATTGCTGAAAGCTTTCCTACTTATTCTGGGAAATTCAGGAATGGAATTTTAAGTACTGCAATGTCATAAAGATCCCCATTACCGGGGTGAGAAATATGTTTGAACATTTCAGAAATGAGCTAGCATGTTATCTTAGTTTGCCAAAATCCCAAAGCACCAATAGTTGAGCTTCTGTCACTGAGCTGGTCATAACATTTTAAATGAGGAAAAATAAATCCTTTTCCTCTACCCATCTTAAATTCTCCAGCTGGAGATTAGACTGTAAATTAGACTAACAAAAGACAGATTAAGAAGAGAAACTAACATAAGTTTATTGACATGTGCATTTTGCATATATACATTGGAACATCAGTAAATGAGTAACCCAAAAGGGTGGTTAGAATTTAGGCTTATGTATCATTTTAGACTAAACAAAGGAAACAGGATTTTAGGGCTCCTGGGAAAGGGAAGCAGGTTGTGAGAAAATGACCAAGAAAAGTCTGGTAAACAAGAGTTTTTTAAAATAAGGTTTGTCATGCAGATTTCAGTTGGTGACTTCTCCACTGATTCAAGTTATTAAGAGCCCCCTTCTTCTGATGTGGGTGAGGGATACATCTTTACAAATGGAAATTCCCGTTATACATGTAAATTTCCTTTACAAAAGGAAAATATGTGACCTGTTTTTAGAGCTTTTCCTGCATCTGCTGGTTCTCAAAGACCTAGCTCAAAATAATCCATCTGCCAAAAAGATATATTTTGGGGTAGCATATTCTGGTAGGCTTCCAAATGTTAGTCAATACTTCCCCTCCATAAAAACTTCATAAAATAAGTGAGTATCAATATTAGTACCACCTGTCCCTCTAAAAATAAATTCGTACAGTTCTATCATTAATTCTCATTAGTTCTCATATATTTTAAGCAAATTTCTTTGTGACTAGAGCTCTAAATGCAAAGATGAAGCAGCTCCTAATATAAAAAAGTTCAGCTTATAATCAAATTTAGCTTTCAAACCCATAAAACTCAAGCTCACTCTATGTATTGCATCAAAGGAAGCTGAGAACGGGTAAGTGGTTATTCTCTCATTTCTCTGGCTTTCATTGATTAATCATGGTGATTCTCTGTGGTGATTCAGGGGGTTGTGTGAAATGCAATTCTAAAGAAGAGACATAAAGGTCTGTCAGCTGGAAAGACAGTGCACCCTCAAGGCAAAAAAACCAAAGGATTAAAGGTACCCTAACCGTAACTATCACTTGAGATTTGCTCCTCTGAGAAAAGCTAAAATTTCTTGACATAAATTTTCAAGTGTAAAATGGATACCATCCTAAAGTTTTTAAGCATCCCCCACTGAATACTGATTTTATACAACCTTCAGTGGAAATCCTCTTCCCAAGGCATGCAAACAGCTTGTCAGAAGTCTGAAGAAATATACTGGTGACTTGATGAAAATATAATAGTCTTGCATATTTTCCTCATTTTTTTATTTTGAATGTCATTTATCCTTAGGTGTGTGGTTTAAACATGCTAACTCACATAGGTGCACATACCAGCACACAACACAGAAAGATATGGCCAGCAAGTTACTCATTCAAATTGCTTTAGTTCATCAGGAAACTTAATCAAGGAAGAGGGGGAAAAGGCAATGTTATGAGCTCTACCTCCCCACCGCAATTCATATGTTGAAGTCCTAACTCCTAGTACTTCAGAATACAACTATATTTGACGATAGGCCATTAAAGGGGCCATTAAAATGAGTTGGTAGTGTGGGCTCGAATCCAATGTGATTGGTGTCCTTATAAGGAGAGAAAATTTTTCGTCATATAGAGAGAGGGCAGGGGTGTATACAGAGAGGGAACACGGTGTTAGAACACCACAAAAAGGTGGTCATCTGAAAACCAAGGAGTGAGGCTTCAGGAGAAACCAAATATTCCAATATCTTGATCTTGGACTTCCAGCCTCCAGAACCATGGGAAAATAAATTTCCGTTATTTAAGCCACCCAGTCGATGGAATTTTGTTATGGTAGCCCTAGCAAACGAATATAAGCAGAAAAAAAGGAAAGAAAAAAACAGGTTTTTGTATCAAGCGTTCCAGTTATTCTGTAAGGCACTCTGCTGTGCTTAGGTGATAAGCAATTACCTTCAAAAGTGGCTCTATTGTGTAGCTCAGCAACACCTAGGGCACTGTTATAAATTTAGGGTGTTAACTCATTTACCAGTTTATTCAAACATAATTGTACGCGAGCAATTAGCATATTTTGTCTAAGCCACATTACCTGGCCTGAAAGAGTTTATAGTATAATTTTACAGATAAACATAACCAAACAAGTAATACATAAGCTGAGGCTATATGAACAATGTAAGATAGGCAAAGTAAAAGGGCTACATGCTTCCAGAAGAATATGCATACAAATAATTGACTTAATAATCAATACCACTTTTTAATCAGTTATACCATAACAATCACTGAGTTAAGTGCTTTAGGTTCACATACTCATTTAATAGTCACAAAAATTCTGTGACCTGGCCATTACTATCCTTAATAATTTAAACCGAAATTCAGAGATTACAGAAATTATCCAAGACCACACAGATAGTAAATGGCAAAGAGAATACGAACTAAGGTTGATCTGGTAAAAGAACCTGTGTTTTAGGGGCACCTGGGTGACTCAGTCAGCTAAGCATCTGCCCAGGGTCCTGGGATTGAGGTGTGCTTCCGCCTCCTTGGTTGGTGGGAGCCTGCTTCTCCCTCTCTGGCTACCTGCCACTCCCCCTGTTTGTGCTCTCTCTTTCTCTGTCAAATAAACAAATAAAATCTTTAAAAAACAAACAAAAAAGAACCTGTGTTTAAAATACCATGCTATCTGGAGATTCAGTCCGCTAATCTTAAAATACCCATAAAAAATTAAGTATTTTTACAGATACTTCTCAATGCCTTAATGAGAAAAACAAAAAGATGTATTTATTAATTTGCTTACTTCATCCTGTCATTGTTATGTATGTTTACTCCTAAATAGTCTGTCATCATTAAATGATGCTAAGAGCAGGAAGATATTCAAGTTATTCTTGTTCAAATTTCTTATTTTCAGTTGAGAAAAGTTACATGAGTCATACAATGTTATGAAGCCAGAGGGTGTAAGACGTGTTGTTCCATGTGTTGGTATATGAACAGTTTGCTACTATTTTATGATGATATATGCTTGCAACAGAATGTTTAAAAAAAAAAAAAAAGGGCAGCAATTCATAGCTTCCTTCCTGGAGGAAGTTTTGCTATGGAAATCATCAGTAGAACTGTAACACTATGTTTAGTGGCTTAATTTGTTCAGGAAGCTAGACCCTAATCTCATTATGGAGAATTAACAGTCTCAGACAGAAGCACTTTACATACCACATTTTGAGTATCATTTGAAGACACATGAATAGAACTTTTAGTTCCTAACTTAGCTTCTCTTTTTCTTACGTTAGATAAAGATGAAGAAAAGACTTGACTTCAAATTAACCTTATTAGCTACATAAGCTATGCAAACCAATTAAATGTTTTAAATAAAAATTTTCCATGTCTACAGTGAAAAAAATAACAGCTACTTTATATATACTTTATCAGGTAAATTAAATGTCATTTACATAAAATGTGACACATAGTAGGAACCCAACAAAGTAACTAGTGTCAAAATGTAAAGTCTATGAAAGAAAGTTTATTTACAGCCCATATACCTCCCATTTAATTTATGACAAAGGTAATTTACTAAGACACACACATTTTTGTACAGAAAAGATAATGGAATCACTAAAATACTTAATATTCCAAGAGTAACAGCAGTGCTAGGACAGAATCAGAAACAATATTGGTGGGGTTAGCTGTTAAAACAATCAGAACAAAATGCATTTCCACTCTTGTCATTTATAAAAGCATCAAAAAAATGGGAATTCCATTCCCAGTGTTGACTAAGTTGCACTGATCTTCTGTAAAAATTAAAAAAAAAAAAAAATCTAAAAAAGAGAAAATACTATATATTCAAAAAAAATTTCAGACGGTGAATGATAGCACAAGACTGTAATATCTGAGAATAGAAAAGTAAACAAGAGCCTTAAATTTGCAACAGATTTTTGCCTGGAAGCAATTTCTGGACAATGATTCCATGAGAATGCTTGTAAGTGGAAAATGGCAGTCTCAGTGAGTTGAGGAGACAGAGATAAGAGTTTGGAGAAAATGACCTGCCTGAAATGTATAGAAAGGATCTTTAGAAAAGGAGGAGCTATGCAGAAAACAACTTGTATAGGATTCCCCTGGAGCTTTGATTGTGAAGCACAAGAGCCTGGGTAAAAAAACAATCAAAGAACAGTAAACTAAGCAATTCTGAGAGCTCCAACAGAGCTTGAAAATATCTGACTTCCAACCTGTCAAAATGGCCAGTCCTTGTTGAATATCAAGAGCATTTGGGAGAGAGCCTAACAATGCCCTGTCTTGGTGCTAGTGCTAAGCTATCTTTAAAATAAAGAATGTGGTGGCACCTGGGTGGCTCAGTTGGTTAAGCGACTGCCTTTGGCTCAGGTCATGATCCCAGAGACCTGGGATCAAGCCCCACATCCGGTGCCCTGCTCGGCGGGAAGCCTTCTTCTCCCTCTCTCACTCCCCCTGCTTGTGTTCCCTCTCTGGCTGTGTTTCTCTCTGTCAAATAAATAAAAACTTTAAAAAATAAAATAAAATAAAGAATGTACTAAAATGCCTTTAAAAACTTAAAAACAAGTTCAGAAAGTTTGGAGCCAATAGGTAAATAACTACCTGATAGAACAAAGCTCAACATTCTTTACAACAATACTATAAAATTAGGCACAGAACAATGTAAGGCATTGGAATGGAGTGATAAAACCTGTATTCGGTAAAAAAATCACTAAGCATCCCAAGAAGCAGGAAAATGTGATCCAATCAAGAAGAATAATTATTAACAAAAATATATCTAGAAATGTTAGTAGTAATAGAATTGACAGGACATCGAAAGAGCTCTAATTTATTTAGGGGCCATCATAAATATAAAGGTGATAGAACTAAGGGAAATTCTATAAGTAAAAACACAATATCTGAAATGAAAAATTCACAGGATAAGATTAACCTCGAATTAGAGACTGCAGAAAAAAGATTAGTGTACCTGAAAATAGAAAAATAGAAACTATCACAACTGAAGTACAAAAAGAAATAAGAAAAAGATTGAACAATACAAAGAGAACCTTAGTATCTTTTGGAAAATATGAAGTGGTTCAGCATGCCTCTAATGAAAGCCCCAGAAGAAATATAATGTAGAGTAAGTAGATCATATACTTGAAGTTATAACGGGCAATGATTTCCCAAATGTAATGGAACTTTTAAACTCACAGAATGAAAAAACTCAATGAACCTCAAGACAGATAATCCCTAAGCCTGCACACATACACACATCTAAACAACCTATATCACAATAAAATTGCCTAAAAGCACTGATAATGACAAAATTTTAATAGCTTTCAGAGAATAAAACAAAGGATATTGCAGAGCTTTCCACAAACCTGCAGAAAATATATGAATAATACACATACTGAACATTTAGTATATCCCTGTTACTTACTAATTACTTTACATGCATCAACTCATTTAATTCTCAGTATAATTTTGTGATATGGGAACCAATTTCATCACCCCTACTTTATAGATAGGGAAACTGATGAAAGGTGAGGTTCAATAATGTACCAAAATATGCATACCTCATAAGTAATATATATTGTCTACCAAATAATTAAGAAATTAAAGAAAAGCAACAAAATCAGTATTTTTAACTGTCCCACTGTATTTTTTCAGAAATTCAGCTTTTTTTTTCTAAAGTTCTTTTCCAGTGATTTCATTTAGGTGCTTTGAAATAATAGAAACTCATCTGTGCTAGCTGAAAAAATAAATAAATAAAATATATAACTCTCTATTTATGTTTTATTTTCTCTATTGTCAATTGGTACAACTTTATCTCAGAAGGAACTAGAACTTAAGATGTAAGGCCATCTGAAACTTGGCTCTTCCTGGAACTTCTGCTCCCACCTCCTCTATCTCTACAGATTTTATTTTCCCTGTTTTCCCATTCATGGAGTGGAAAATGCTTGTGCTTATCTCCTGAATGTGTATGTTACACTTGTAGTAACTTCAGAAGTAGTCTCTTAACCCTAATCACAATTTCCCATTGTGATTGGTCCAATTTGGGTCAGGTAGGACCCATCCATGATGAAGGTGTGGAGACAGTGTTTTGGACTCACACAGTGAACTGTATGAAGAGGAAATTCAAAGAATTTCTGGGTGGATTATAGACTCAAATTATAAAAGGTATCCCTCTAAATAATTTAGTGATCTATTACTAAATATAGTAATAAATTGGTGCAGTCAGCACAAATCCTTGAAAACATCATCTTTCATGTGGTTGTAAGAACAAAGCAGGTAAGTTACTCTTCTGGAGCTTCAGAGAACTAGGGGCCCTCCTGGTCACTAATCTCATATGGAACCATCCGAATTTCATGATCTTTCATGATTTCTCCAAATAATGATAATGAATATTAGTAAATTATGTCCTCATGAACTCACTTAGAGTGGTCAGACTACCCATCTGTTTAGTATTTTGAATTCTGGTTTCAATGTTTTTGGGGGGTTACATGGAGCTACAGTTCTGCCCTCCATGCCAGAAGACACTCAGAAGCCACAAGCTACTAAGAGATCAGTTTTCCATAACGTGTTTTACAAAGCATTAATAAGAGATGGACTCTGTAACAAAAATAAGCCAGGGAATAACTATATATGATATGACCTCCTCCTGAAGAAACAAAAGGCATGTCAGTACAAAATAAAGCTCTACCAAGCCCTGTAGCTAAGGAACCTGCCTCACATTTTCTGACCTACAAAGTCTAACACAGTTTCTTCTTAGTGATGGAAAAATAATGCAAATATAAACAAAAATTTTAGAAATGGAGGGTCGAGGGGTAGATAATTTATTGGTTCATGTAACTCAATTTGGGAGGAACAACTGGCTTGAACAATTATATCTGTTAATATAAATGACATTGAATTTCTGTCTCTTTTTCTCCCTCTATCATCAATTCTCTATGCTTAATTCTCTAAGGGCAACTTTCCCCAAAAGAACTGTATTAAATATTCACTGACTTGAAAGCAACTCTTCAAAGAAGACAAATGCTAGGAAGGGTTGTTAATTAGCCTGGTTTGACTGCTGAGCCTATTCCTAGACAATCCACAGTATCTAGGGAGATGGGATAATAAATTAGCATATCCCGCATTTCCTGATCTATTGGTCTGGCTAGGCCAGTCTATCTGGAAAAACAAACAACTTCAAAACTTCAGTGGCTTAAAAATAATAACTTATTTCTCATGCATACCATAGTCTATCACTGGATTAACTGTACCTCTACTCTGTCATCTTTAATACAGGACCCAAACTGACTAAGTAGCCTCTGTATGGAATACTTACAGTGTCAAGACTAGAGAAAAGAGGCACAGAATACAATATACTGGCTCATTAGACGGGAGACACATTACTTCTACTCACAAGTCACTGGCCACATGAGTCCCATGGCCAAACCTGATACTCAACAGAGAAGCATAATCCTTCTACAGGAAAAAAGTGGAAGATATTTTCAAGCAATAATGGTCTATCACAGTTAACTTTCCTGATCAAAATTATTTATCCTTCTTCCTCTCCTGTATTCCTATATTCAAAACACATGTGTCACTAATTGGGCCGATAGAGCAGCTTCTATGTGGAACATTTCTCATAGCATGAAAGAGAGAAGCATATAACACATTGGTTCTTAAAAGTTCCCCCAGGAAATGTGAAAATCCATTCACATTTCACTGGCCAAAGTAAGTCACATTAGCAAGATTTATACAGATAGAATAGGAAAGAGAAATCAATATGCAGAGAACAATATGAGCACTTTTTTAAAAAGATTTTATTTATTTATTTGACAGAGAGAAACACAGATAGAGAGGGAACACAAGCAGAGGGAGTGAGAGAGGGAGAGGTAGGCTTCCTGCCTAGCAGGCAGCCTGATGTGAGGCTTGATGTGGGGCTCGATCCCAGGACTCCGGGATCATGACCTGAGCCAAAGGCAGACGCCTAATGACTGAGCCATCCAGGCACCCTGAGCATTTTTAAATAAAAAACATAACTTATCATACCTGACTTTCCATTTGTTGAGGGAATAGATATTATGTGCGGTAACCCCAACAAGACTGCCATTTGCAGTAAATATTCGTCTTACTGATAATGTGTTTAGATAAATTCTAGGTAAACTGAGTCTAGGAACGGCTGAGGACAGGATCTTTTTCTTGGCAATTTGCTACGTACATAAGCATATGAAACAGAATGGCACCATAATAATGATATCTATATAATCTAACCCCAAATTACCTAAATTATTTACTTTTTGATCTCTTTACATGCTGGGAAATACCATTACGGTGATAGTAGTTTAACACTGGGAACTTAAGTGGGACAGTATAGAACCATAACATTCATTATAAGCATCTCCTGAAAAACCTACAAATTTTAAAACTTGGTTGTAAAACATTTCTCACCAAGCTTTCTCCATATCATATTTCCATGGATAGTCATATATTTCCTTTGCCACAGTCCAACATGCCTTCATATTCATCTTGAGTTCCCCTTTTTGAAAATTTTCTTTTCTTATAAAAAATACTTTATATTACATTATAAGAGTTATTACATTTGGCATAAAAAGACAGTGAAGAGTTATACTGCTATTTTTTTCCTTCCTATTTTTACCGTGGTAAAAATACATAAACCATAAAATTTGCAATTTTAACCACTTTAAATATACAATTCAGTGAAATCAATTACATTCAAATATTGTACAGCATCACCATTATCTATTCCCAAAACCTCATCATCCCACACAGAAACTCAGTAGCATAACCCTGAATAATGATTCAATGAACACTGGCATACAAGTATCTGTTTGAGTCCTTGTTTTTAATTCTTTTGTTTATATACTTAGGAAAGGAATTGCTGGGTCTAATGCTAATTCTGTCTTTAGCTTTTTGTGGCACTTTTAAATGGTTTTTACACAGTGGCTTCACCAGCAATGTATAGGGTTCCCATTTCTCCACACTCTCATGTTGCTGAGTTTTTAAGAGTTAAAGCTCTTACCATGAATACCAGTCTCCTGTCATGCAAGATTCAAATTCTTACTTTGAAAATGTTACAAATTAATATATCATTACCCATTTATGCATCTCTGAAAGTGCTAATGTTATTTTCATTAATAGTAATGATAATGATAATAATAGTATCAATATACATCAAGGGTCTACTCTAATCAAAAACACTGAAAAAGTGGCTTAGACTGTTGAAAGAGACCGACTCTGACAAAGTAATTCCTTCATGGGCTTTCCTGGATCAGGTCCCATAAATGCATCAAGTAACTGATCTTAATTTGTTTTTTTTCAAATGGATTTTCTGCCAAGGAAAAAGATATTCATCTATTGTAAGTCATTAAATGAGCTCTTTGGTATGAATGAGTCTCTTGAGAGTTGGGCAAGGCAATGCATCTCTATTTTCTAAACACGTGATTGCCCAGTACATCCAAGAGTCACAGATCTAAGATGAAGAACAGGGAGCGAATTCATATTCATTAAGCTCCTACTTTAGGAAATTCCTCATTTAATTTTCACAGTGGCACCAGGAGCTGGAGAGACAGTATAGAGTAGGGAAGCACCTGGACTGTGGGCTCAACTCCTAACTCAAATCTTGAATAGCTGTATCAATTTTATTTAGCTCCTTCCCATCTTTCTTTCTTCCTTCTTTCCTCCCTCCTTCCCTCTTTCTTTTCTTTTCTTTTCTTTTCTTTTCTTTTCTTTTCTTTTCTTTTCTTTTTTCTTTCTTTCTTTCTTTCTTTCTTTCTTTCTTTCTTTCTTTCTTTCTTTCTCTCTTTCTCTCGTTCTTTCTTTCCTTTTTCCTTTTTTTTCTTTCTTTCTCTCTCTCTCTCTCTCTCTCTCTCTCTCTCTTTCTTTCTTTCTTTCTTTCTTTCTTTCTTTCTTTCTTTCTTTCTTCTTTCCTCTCTCTCTGTCTCCATATATTCATTGAGCATCAAATTATGTGTCTGGCGTGATCAAAAATGGCATAATTTCTGGCCCTTGGAAATTACACACTACTTAAAACTATAAATATATAAATGAAAATACTCTTAAACACACACAAAATAACAAAGCACGAAAAGAGATTACAAAGTTGCCTGTTTTATTACTTGCACATGGGATATTACAAATACCTACCTCAAAGAACTGCTGTGACAAGTTAGAATTAAATGAGTCCTATAAAGAGTTTATCAGGGTACCTGGGTGGCTCAGTGGGTTAAGCCTCTGCCTTCAGCTCAGGTCATAATCTCAGAGTCCTGGGATTGAGGCCCACATCGGGCTCTCTGCTCAGTGGGGAGCCTGCTTCCTCCCCTCTCTCTGCCTGACTCTCTGCGTATTTGTGATCTCTCTGTCAACTAAATAAATAAAATATTTTAAAAAATAGGATAGAAACTTAAAAATAAAGAGTTTATCAGAAAGCTTATCCAAAGAAGGATGGTTTTAAGGGAGTGTTATGAGGTGATGAAAAATTTAAGGCCCAGATAGGTTAAGTGTTTAATCAAGAATCATTTGGCTAGTAAGTGCAGCACTAGAATTGACATACAATCTACCTATCCACAAACATCTTTCCATCATACTATGCTTCCTTCCTGAAATTCTAAATGTTAAGGGACAGAGAGAAACCAACAATGATGCATTTCCTAAGAAGTATCTTTCCTTTATCATTAGCAAAACACGTATTTCTCATAAATCATGTAAGTACCGTTAAACAGGAGTTGAGATGAATGACTTTCATATTTGGAGTCAAAATCAACATATTTCTTAAATGAAGTGCTCAAGACAGGGAATTTTATAAAATTCCTTCTTTCTTATAGTCTCTTTCACTAGCTGGAACAATAATATCACATGATCCTTGAGTTTGAGTTGTAGGGAAAAGTTATATATCCATGAAATTCAAATATCTATCTAGGCCAGTTTGAGTTATGACCAGAATAAGAATTTGGGGAGCTCACAAACTACTGTGCCAGCAATGAGCCCCACCCAGAATATTTTTTCAGAGTTCAGGGATTGGAAGAAGTTTGAAGCCACACCTACTGCTATGGTTGACAAGAGATCAGGTATATACACTTAATCCCTTGCGTGTTCGGATTCCTATAGATAATAGGTGACAGTATATTCCAGTTTGCCTGCTTCATGCATATGTTGGTTGTCCTGCCACAATTATTAATATCCCCTTCTTTTCATGTTAAAACCATCCTTCTTTGGATAATAAATTACACGTTCACCCTGCAAATAAACATGTAGGCAGAGCGTAGATAACACTCCCTGGTGTGTTGGAACTTCTCAATGAATACATTTTACTTTGGGTTTTTTACGTTCTGAAAGTCAAAAATCCACACTTTGTGTGCTTTGTAGTTTGATATGATGAGATTCAGTTTGAGATTTCACATCTACTGACTTACAATGAAACTGTTAATAGTACTTGTCCATCATTTTCGTTTTTTTTTTAAATTATTTATTTGACAGAGAGAGAGAGAGCATGCATGTGAGTGGGGGAAGGGAGAGAGGGAGAGAGAGAATATCAAGCAGACTCTCCACAGAGCCCAGAGTCCAATGTGGGGCTTGATTTCATGACCTTGAGATCATGATCTAAGCCGAAATAAAGAGTCAACCACTTAATCAACTGAGGCACCCAAGCGCCCCAACACTCGTTCATTATTTTCTATTCTCAATTCCACATAGTTACATCACAATTCAATAACTGATTGTCTAAATAAAAACACAAAAACCAAAAACAAAAGCCCACTATCTATCTCTGTAGTGGTATTTCAGATCATTAATGAAACTTTTATAAATAAGGCTTTTGTCCCCTTCTCGAATGAGGGGGAAAAAAAAAGAGAGAAATAAAACCAAACAAGTGTGTTCAATAGAAGTAATGCTTATCTAAAAGTGGGGGGAGGATTATTGTGCTTCCACACTTAACACAGCTTTAGATGCTTTGTTTTCTAACTGCAAACTGGTAAACAGATTGAAAAGACATAAAAAAATAAACACAGTCTCACAGCAGGTGTTTGTTGGATATAAGAAAATATTTTAAAGAAGCTTCAACTCACACTATCTTTTTTGGTATCTAGTAAAACAGCAAGATAAACAAACTCTTAAAATATCCCTTTGGTTTTACATCAAGGAATGGACAATTACCTTGAGTATAAACACACATTTAAGCTTGTCCAAAATTGGAGAGTTTTCTCAGCCAACTGGGTTTTAGAAATTGGAGCTTTGAACTCTGAGGAAAAATTAAAGTCTAAACCTCTTAACTTGGGCGTTTGGAATACATGCTTTGGCCCTGACCTCCATGCTACCAACTTCCTTCTCCCATTCTCCCTGCTTGTTCTCCTGTTCTTGCTGTCTCTCTTTCTCTGTCAAATAAATAAATAAATAAATAAATAAATAAATAAATAAATAAATAAATAAAATCCTAAAAAAAAAAAATAAAGAATAAATAGTGGAAGGAGGAAAGAGGAAGCAACGAAAGGAAAATGAAAGAGAGAAAGAAAAATTATAAACACCATGTTTCCAATGTGTTAAAACCTCTCTTATTGTGTTGGCAGACCACAGTGACACACCTCATCCCCCAAAATGATAAAGACGTACACTTTTTGAAGTATGTTTTAAGTGTGTTAATCTATATAAAGACCTACTGGCATGTATTAACACTTTTTATGGTTATTATTTGAGATAATTGGCAACATCTTGCATCAAACTTACTCAAAGAGGTAGGGGCTTGGTGTACTGGAATGGGCACACAATTTCCATGAGAACTCAAATCTCAGATCACCCACACACAATGCACAAACATTTAGCCAAATTATTTTATCCCTTGTAACCAAAATTTCTTCATGTGTAAAATGAGTTATAAAGAACTAATGTCATAAGGTTGTGTTAATTATTAAATGAAATAGTTTCTGGAATACATAATAGTCATTTAATGAATGGAAGTTGTAGTAGAATTAAGAGACATTTTCTTAATTTTCTGGGTTTTTAAAAATTTTTATAAGCAATACTCTAGAGCTATTAAGCTCTTAATTGTAATCTTTTTAATAGTTCATAATTGTAATAGACATTGTGGGTACATCACCCATGACTCACTTGAATCCTTTGACAAATTTCCAGTGACTTATCATGTTCCCCTCTGTTTTTCGTTATTTAAGAGACTTTTTTTTAAATAACAGTTTTAGGTTCACAGCAAAATTGAGATAGAAATTTTCCATATACCCCCATATAGGCACAGTGTCCCTCATTATTCACATCCCATTACTAACTCACGAGAGCAGTACATTTGTTACAACTGATGAAGCTACACTGACAGATCATTATCATTTAAAGTCCATAGTTTACATAAGGGTTCATTCTTGTACATTCTATATATTTGGATGAATTTATAATAATGTAGATCTACCACTATAGTATCATACGGAATAGTATTACTGCCCTAAAACTCTTGTCTGCTCAGCCTATTTCTCCTTCTCCTCTCCAACCCCTAGCAACTACTCATCTTTTTTACTATCTCCATAATTTTTTTTTAAAGATTTTATTTATTTGACAGAGAGAAACACAGCCAGAGAGGGAACACAAGCAGGGGGAGTGAGAGAGGGAGAAGTAGGCTGCCTGCCGAGCAGGCATCCCGATGTGGGACTCGATCCAGGGTCTCCGGGATCATGACCTGAGCTGAAAGCGGTCGCTTAACCAACTGAGCCACCCAGGCGCCCCAATAATTTTGAATGCCATATAATTGGAGTTGTACAGTTTGTAGCTTTTTCAGATTGACTTTTTCACCTAGGAATATGTATTTAAGTTTTCTCTATGTTTTTTTCATGGTTTTATAACTCATTTATTTTTAGTATTGAGTAATATTCCATTGTTTGGCTATACCACAGTTTATCTATTCTCCTACTGAAAGAAATCTTGTTTGCTTCTAAATTTTTGCAATTATGAATTAAGCTGCTATAAACATCCATGTGCAAATGCTGATATGTCCCTAAGGTTTCAACACCTTTGGGTAAATACCAAGGAACATGATTACTGGATCCTATGGTAAGAATATGTTTAGTTTTGTAAGGAACTATCAAACTGTCTTCAAAAGTGGCTGAACCATTTTTCATTCCTACTAGCAATGAATGAGTGTTCTTGTTCCAGATTCTCCATAGGATTCGGTGTTCTCAGAGTTCTAGATTTTGACCATTTTAATAGGTGTGCAGTGGTAGAGTTTTAATTTGCATTTCTCTGATGACATATGATGTAGAACATCTTTTCATATGCTTATTTGCCATCTGTATATTTTCTTTGGTGAGGTTAAGGTCTTGGCCCAACTTTTAATTGGCTTGATTATTTTCTTACTGCTTTTTTTTAAATTTAATTTTATTTTTTTTCAGTGTTTCAAGATTCACTGTTTATGCCTCACACCCAGTGCACTGTTGAGTTTTAAGACTTTATTTTTTTAATATTTTATTTATTTGACAGAGAGAAACACAGCCAGAGAGGGAACACAAGCAGGGGGTGTGAGAGAGGGAGAAGCAGGCTTCCCACCGAGCAGGGAGCCCGATGTGGGACTCGATCCTGGGTCTCTGGGATCATGACCTGAGCCGAAGGCAGTTGCTTAACCAACTGAGCGACCCAGGCGCCCCAAGACTTTTTTTTTTTAATCACATATGCTTTCTGTAAAATTTTCTCCCAATCTGTGGCTTATCTTTTAATTCTCCTGACACCATCCTTCATAGAACAGAAGTTTTTAATTTTAATGAACTCCAGCTTATTATTTATGTCTTTCAAGAATCATGACTTGGATGTTATATTTAAAAAGTCATTGACAGACCCAAGATAATGTAGATTTTCTACTATGTTTATCTTCTAGGAGCTTTATTGTTTTGTGTCTATGTTTAGATCTTTAGTCTATTTTGAGTTAATTATGGGAAAGAATCTAAGATCTGTTTCTAGATTACTTTTTTCATGTGGATGACCAGTTATTCCAGCACCAATTTTTCTCATTGTCTTGCCTCTGTTCCTTTGTCAAAGATAAGTTGACTATATTTATGTGAGTCTATTTGTGGGCTTTTTATTCTGTTTTATCAATCCATTTGTCTACGTTTTTGTCAATCCCACACTTCATTGATTACTGCGGCATTATAGTAAGTCTTGAAGTTGGGTAGTGTCAGTCCTTCAAGTTTGTTCTTCAATATTATGTTGGCTATTCTGGCTATCATTGCTTTCCATATAAACTCTAGAATCAATTTGCTGATATTCTCAAAATAATTTAAAGGGATTCTGATTGGGATTGCATTGAATCTATAGATGGGAGTTGGGAGAACTGACATCTTAGCAATACTGAATCTTCCTATTCATGAACGTGGAATATCTATCCATTTGTCTAGTTCTCCTTTGATTTCTTTCATCAGAGTTTGATAGTTTTCATCATAGACTTTATATATATTTTGATAGATTTGTATCTAAGTATTGCTCTTTTGGGGGCAGTGCTAATATAAATGGCACTATGTTTTAAATTTCACATTCCACTTGTTCTTTGCTGGTATATAAGACAGCGATTGACCTATATTATTATATATATTATATATTATATTATATTATATTATATTATATTATATTATATTATATTATATTATATTATATTATGTTATATACTATATTATATTGACTATATTATATTGACTATATTAACCTTGTATCCTGCAACCTTGCCTAGTTCTTAATCTTGGGGGAAAACTCTGAGTTTCCCATCAGTAAGTCTGATATCAACTGTGGGGGTTTTGTAAATACTCTTTGTCAAGTAGAAGAAGTTCCCCTATGTTTCTAGTTTTCTACGAACTTCTGTAATATGGGGGTGTTGGATTCTTAAAATCACTAATGAATGTTGGATTTTGTGAAATGCTTTTCAACATCTATTGATATGATCATGTGATTTTTATTCTTTAGCCTTCTGATGTCATGTATTACATTAATTGATTTCTAATGTTGAACTAGCCTTGCATTACTGCTAGGATATATTCCATTTGGTTGTGTTCATAATTCTTTCTATGCACCACTGGATTTGAATTGCTAGTATTTTGCTGAGAACTTCTGCATATATATTGATGAGAGACATAGGTCTACAGCTTTCTTTTCTTGCAATGTCTTTGTCTGGTTTTGGTATTATGATAATGCTGTTCTCATAAAATGAGTGAGGAAATATTCCCTGTGCTGCTTCTTTAAAATGTAACTAGTATACAATCTTTTCAAAGCTTTGCTGGCCCATAATTGATACACACACTAAAATACATATTTAGTACAAATATTTTGATGTTTTGGGCCTATTGTGGAAAATTGGTATAATTTTTTGTCCGTATATGTTTGGATTCCCTGAATTCACCAGGGAATCCATCTGGGCCTGGTGCTTTCTATTTTGGAAGATTATCTACAACTGATTCAATTTCTTTAATAGATATAGGCAGAAATTCATCAATTATAGTTCAGGGTTTCTTACTCTGACATTAGTAGTCCCCACATTAGTTTCTACTCTGGTAAATTGTGAATCTCTATTTGCCATTCTCTCCAATTTTGAAAGGCATTGGTTTGCCTCATGACCTCACATCTCTTATGGATCCAAGAAGAGTTGTTGATTTTTCCTTTTGTTCACATTTCACTTCTTGTTAAGACAGAATGGTGACTTCCAAGCTTCTGACATGCTGAACTGGAAGCAAGAAGTCCATCTCCTACTGTTTTTCTTTTTAACTATTCTCTTTTATGTCTCTCTCTCAAGGAATGCCCTTGAATTACTGGAGTTACTTTTTTTATTTGCTCATACTTATAGTGATCTGGCAATGTCTGGGAATCTTGCACACATAATATTTTGTTTTAAAGTCTACCTCTGGGGAAACCAACCTAAGAAAATGATACATTACAGAGAAAAGTAGAAAGGAAAAGTTTGGTATAGATATCAATCCCCAGTGAGTTGAAGATTTCTCTGCAGCAACATTATCATCTCTCCCCTAGAAACTGATTTATTTCTACTTTATTGAACTTACCATCTGTAGTACCTACCATCTATCATTCATTTGGCATTCAATTTAAGGTATTAGTTTTCTTTATTGTGTAAAAAAGTTACCAAAAATTTAGCAGTTTAAATCTATCTCTCTGTTAACTACCTATCATTTATCTATCTAGATAGGTCTCTTTCTTTCTTTCCTTCTGCCTATCTATATCTATATCTCTGTATCTATCAGTCAATAGATATATCTTATAATTTCTCTAAGTTAAAAGGATAACAAATTACAAAAAACTTAGCAGTTTAAATAGCTCTACTTATCTCTATATCTTTCTATCTATAGATTAATACTGATCTATCTTTCTATATAGATAGATAGATATCTTACAATTTCTCTAAGTTAAACATCTAGGCATAGATTAGCTGGGTCCTCTGCTCAGGGTTTCTTCAGGCTGAAACCAAAGTGTTAGCCAGGGCTATAACCTCCCCTAAGGTTCAGGGTCCTCTTCCAAAGTGAGTGAATATTAGCAGAATTTAGTTTCCTGCATTTACTGGAATAGAGTCTCCATTTTCTTGTTGGCTCTTGGCCAGGGGATGCCCTTACTCCTAGAAGCTGACCTTGTATCCCTTCCACATGGCTCTCTTCATATTTAGTTCATAGCTTGGTTGTTTTCTTTTGCAATGCAAGCAGGAGCAGTCTCTGACACTTTGACTTTATCTGATCTCTTCTAAAGACTCATCTGGTCCAGTCAAGCCCATTCAGGATAACCTCTTCTTAATTTTTTTTAATTTTTTAAATTTAAATTCAGTTAATTAATATGTAGTGTATTACTAGTTTCAGAGGTAGAGTTCAGTGATTCATCAGTTGTATGTAACACCCAGTGCTCATTATATCATGTGCCCTCCTTAATGCCCAGCATGCAGTTATCCCATCCCTCTGACCTCCTCTCTTCCAGCAACCTTCAGTTTGTTTCCTGTGATTAAAAGTCTCTTATGGTTTGTCTCCGTCTCTGATTTCCTCTTGTTTTATTTTTCCCTCCTTTCCCCTATGACTCTGTTTTGTTTCTTAAATTCCACCTATGAGTAAAATCATATAATTGTCCTTCTCTGATTGATATATTTCACTTAGCATAATACCCTCTAGTCAGGATAACCTCTTTCTATGAACTCAATGTCAATTGATTAGGGAACCTAAATTTCATCTGAAATATCCCTTCTGATATATTATGTTTCATAGTCACAGGTGTGGTGACTCATCATATTCACAAGTCCCACACACATGCAAGGTGAGGGGATCATAGAGGGGACATGGGAATCCTGGAGACCACTGACTTCTGCTTACCACACCTCTTTTACCCCTATACTTCCTTCTTGCCTATAGAACTTTTGCTTGAGAATGATTTTCTATAAAGTAAAATTATTGTGGATTTTAAGTGGTGGTTGTGATAGTGATTGTGCTCATAGCTATTATTGTCATTTTATACAAGGGAACAATATGTCTCCATTATATGATTCCCACAATCCAAATATCAGTTCAGAAAACACTGGCCCAAGAACTTTAGAGCAATATAGACTTATATTCAAGTTCAATTTATATGGTAAATTATTTCATTCCTACAATTCCTTCTTTTGCTTGTAAAATTGGTATAATACTATCTGTTTCACAGGGTTCTAAGGGGATGAGGAAAAATTATTAGACAAGTGGCTGACAGGTAATATGTGCCTAACAGGTGGGAGGGACTTTATTTTCTTATTCCTTGTATTACAGACTGTCTTAAATGAATTTTCCAGAAAGAAAAGCCATTTTTAGAAAAACATGGAACATATTTGCCTGACAGGCAACAGATGCTTTGGAAAGTAATTAACCAGTGAATGCAGACAAGAACAATTTATCAGTTACAGGAAGCATTTTACACTAAAAGGTAGTCTAAAAGAGGCAAGGAGAATTACAAAAAGGCAATTGCAAAATGTTTTTCCCCCTGAGTAGAGCAAAGGGAGGGGCTTGTGGCATGGAGAACTATCAGAGAAGCCCCATATTTTGCAAATGGTAAGATATAAAAGCCTCCGGGTGTGGAAAGTTAATTGGTTTTGTGGCATTAGGGGGAAATTAGATGTTTTCTAGGGAAGTTTTATCTTATCTTCAGTGTCTGGGGACTTTAGAGCTTCCCCCATAGAAGGACAGAACTAGGTAAGAGTTTAACAAATACTGATTAATAAACTATTTAGAATAATGGCAAATATATTACATCTGTATTCAAATAGTCCCCAAAGTTTTCAAGATTGATAGTTTTTTATCTTGGTTTTTAAATAACATTTATTGAGTGCTTACTACAGACCAGGCAGTGTGCTACACGTTTTGTGTATATGGCCTAATTCAATTCATGATGAGCTGTATACTACCCTTTTTATTATTTAGTCACAAATGAGAAAACTGACTCAGTGAAGTAACTTGTCCAATCAGGCTAACACAAAGGATAGGAAAGGACAGAAGCAGGGCTGTAATTCAGCTGTAAATCTGAAACTGCACTGAACCTCTGTGCCACACATATTTAAAGTAACATGCCTTTAGCATTCTCTTGCCTGAATTTTGGTTGTCAGTTAAGAGTCAAGCCACTAAGACCTTTTCCATACAGTTTCTCAATTTGCATTCACTGATGTATTTCTCTTCTTTCCACTCTGTGCCCCTTGTGGTCTGGCTAGGGAATGGAACTTGGGGCAGGTATGAGAAATTCTAGCGGGAAGAAACCTCCAATGAATGCTTAATTTACAGAGATGGAGGAATGCTCGCTGGTTTTACCTATGCTCTCTACTGCTTTCACACATGCTAGTGTGTTAACAGCGAGGCCCATCACAAATGACTATTTCCACTTTCAAATCATCTCTTATTATCTCTGCTCAGTGACTGTGAGCAGGTTTAATCTATTCCTCACCATTCAAACCATTTTATTCTAACTACTGAATAACATTTCCCATTTCCCACATTCAGGGAAAGGCTGAATCATTTAAATAGAGTTTTGCATGACTTACTTAAAGCTGACAGTTTGCACGTGTGGAATTCAAACTCTCTAGCAATCTGATGAATTCCCCCAGATTTTATTAGTTTGCAATTTTTTGAAAGATGCAATAATGTCCTAGCTTGCAGGGATGATGGTAATACAAAAAAGCTTTCTTAATATCAAGACAAATCTCCTGAGTCAGGGTCAGCACTGAATCTAAATGGTAATTCTCCCAAATCCAGATGTAGAATTATGAATTCTATATTCCTTTCTTTTTCTAAATCACTTTTCCATGAATTTGAATTGATTTTCCCTAGGGACTTCAGGCATCTTCCATAATATCTGGGCCATATTTATATGACAGTAAACAGATATGACTGGAAAGAGTTTACCAGAGTATACAGATGTGAGCATTGTCAGGAAAACAAAAAGAAAACAGAAAACAGTTTAGTGTGCTATTAAAATCATAAACTAAACTATATTTTTTAAAGAAGTTTCTTGACAAAGTCTTTACTCTGTCTTATTTGGATACACGAAACATGACATAAAGTTCTGCATAGAGAACACTTTCATTAAATGAAAACAAATAGAAAGTGAATCAGAAATAGCTGCCCATAAGGAATGGACATATCTCCTCATACACACAAAAGTCATACACTGTAAAATAAAGTCATATGAGTATCAAAGCCATAAAATTATGAACAAATTAGAAAAATCCTAATTTTCGCCAGTTCTAACGAGGTGACTTAACCAACTTAATGTTTTAAGCTCTTTTTATCTGTAAATGGTAATAATGACAGGCATTTCAGAGATCTAATAAAGACAATGTGATATAGAAGCATACACATAATAACCTCTTAAAAATAACTATTTCCTTCCATTTCCTTCTCTTTTTAAAATTTTTTTAAAAGTTTTATTTATTTATTTGACAGAGAGAAACACAGCTAGAGAGGGAATGCAAGCAGGGGGAGTAAGAGAGGGGGAAGCAGGATTCCCTCTGTATTCATTTTTAATTGAATTAGGCCAGAACCAGAGGAACAGAATATTATCCTAATGGGGCCTTAATCAAATTATATTTGACTCAGTTTAATCCCATCACTGACTTACTGTTTTAGCTTTTGGAGACTGCACATTCTTTGACATCTAAGAAAGATCTTTCTTAGATGTCATTCTTTGTCACCTAACTTTACATATAGGGCGTATGGTTAACTTGTGTTAAAAATAAATAAAGCCATTTAACTTCTTCCATAATTTCTCCATCCCTATTATAGCGATAACAATATATATTTTACCTTATTAAGCAGATATTTGAAACCTTAAGTCAGATAATAGACATAAAACTCCTTTGAAACTGTGCCATCTGCTATAAAAAAATCATTATTATTTAACATATGGCCAATATATCATCCTGTATTTTTAAAATTAGTAAAATTTAAACATTGTTGCCAGTATAATTCACTAGTTTATAAATACTACCCAAAATATAATCATGCCTGACACAATTATATTTTGAAAGATGGTTTTAAAATAGGGATAGTTTCATGTATTCCAGAAATAAGGCAAATATCAGCCAATAACAAAACCCCAAAGTGTCTCATCAGTCTTCATGATGCAAGTTATAAAGTAAAATGGAGCAAAAAACTAACCCAGATCGACCACAAGTGTTTAGTTTCCTTCACTCTCAAAATTACCCTCATATTCAGGATGGCTTGGGTTTTTCAGCTGGTTAAGCATCAGCCTTTGTCCTGGGATCGAGTCCCAGATCGGACTCCTTGCTCGGTGCAGAGCCTGCTGCTCCCCCTGCTTCTGGCTCCCCCTGCTTCTGGCTCCCCCTGCTTGTGTTCTCTCTCTCTTTGGCAAATAAATAAATAAAATCTTTATAAAAAATTACCCTCATATTCTAGCATGTTCATTTGCTAAAATTTGATTTGTCCATACACTTGGAAGCAGATCTAACTTTAGTTCATTCTTTTTTAATGAGACAGACCCTATAGGATTCTAAGAGCTAGCAACCACTTGGTAGTTTCTCTCAAATGCATTTCTTAGTAATACACTGATACTACAAGAAGGCAGTAGGTAGAGGTTGTGAAGAGTCTGGACTCAAGAGCTAAACTTCTAGTATCCCAGCTGGCTTTAAATCCATGGGTAAGGCACTTGACCTCTCCTTAGCTACTTTTCCTCATTTCCAAAATAATAATTTTACATAATAAAACTTCACTTGTTAGGTTTTCTGAGGATTTAGTGAAATAGTGTATATGAAATACACTTAAAATAGTCTCTGAAGTATTTATACAAATATTTTCAAGGCTGAGAGTTGGCATTATTTGTTAGATTATCTCATAGAAAGATGTAAGAGGAGTTTTATACAATGCCTGAAGCTCATCCCCTTCCAAAACAACCAGCTGACTATTCTAGCTATAGGGAAGGTATTTTTTTGGATATGTATGTTTATTTTCCCTGTGTAGACAGTAGGAACCAATAAAGACGAAAACGTGACTTTCTTTTGCTAATGGGATACAAACGTAATTTAAAAAAAAATTGTACGGAAAATTAGAAAGCACTATCTTTCTTAAACATATGAAATATGTTCTCAGTTTCCTGTTTGCTTGGCTGGGGTCATATGACTAATTGTGGCCAACGGTTTGTGAGTGGAATTGGCATGTGTCACTTTTATGCTGAGGCAGTGAAAACCCTCCATGCAACATTCCAACACTCTCTTCCCCCTCTGAAGTAAATGTGGAGGCAGAAATGGAGACGCAACCTGGATAGCTAAGTTCACTGCATAAAGGAATCTGCTTGGGGAGTTGTCAGCAACATTTGTATGAGTGAGAAATAAATTTTATGTCTTAAGCCACTAATATTTTTTTTTAAGATTTTATTTATTTGACAGAGAGAAACACAGCCAGAGAGGGAACACAAACAGGGGGATCAAGAGAGGGAGAAGCAGGCTTCCCGCTAAGCAGGCAGCCCAATGTGGGACTCGATTCCCCGGGTTTCCAGAATCATGACCTGAGCCAAAGGCAGTTGCTTAACCAACTGAGCCACCCAGGCGCCCCAAGCCACTAATATTTTATGGGTTATTTGTGGTCTCAGCATAAGCCTACTCCATCCTTATAAGTATACATGTTTTATAAACAAAGGAGTTTCAGTAGAATAGTTACAGATATTACATGTTCTATTATGAATCTGTCTCTAGTAAGTGGCACATGACCCTGACTTAATTTATTTAATACTGGTAGAAAATAGTCATGATTTGTTAATGCAGTTACTTTCCTAATGAGAAAGAAAAGCTGTATTTAGTGATCTCATGGTAAATCAGCCTCCACACTGGAGATTGAATCTTTTAAGAGTATCTGTTAATTATCATTACAAACAATTAGCTATCACAAAATGAAATAAAATGCAAAAATCTAAAAAAATAAGGACATTTATTACCATAATTCTGCCACCTTCTGCCCTCTGTCAAGAACTCTGGAAAGCCTGAGACTTTATATCACTTGCAAACTAAAAATTTAGCCTGTCACAATTTCATGGAAGGTGGCATAACTCCTGGCTCAGAGAAGAACTTAATTACTCACAGCAATAGAAGTATCTAGAGTATCAGCATTTGTGTGGTTCTCAGAACCTCAAATCCCATAGAATGACATACAGAAAGCTATGTGACGTCTATAATGCACTGTGTGTTTATACCACAGGAATCCCAGCTTAGAGAACCCAAATCTTTGATAATGGGCAATGAAGTTACTTGATTTTTGCCCAGGACAGAGATACAATCTTTATTATATGGTACAGCAAACAAATTGTCACTTTTCTCTAGAGGGAGATATTATCTCTATC
This sequence comes from Spilogale gracilis, assembly GCA_004023965.1. Taxonomy (NCBI): domain Eukaryota; kingdom Metazoa; phylum Chordata; class Mammalia; order Carnivora; family Mephitidae; genus Spilogale; species Spilogale gracilis. The sequence goes on along the minus strand of PITA01006941.1, from coordinate 5,094 downwards.
TTCCAAGACTATTTGCTCTATAAACATCCTGGAAAAGGTAGTATAGAACAAAAGGAGTCAGAAGCTCTGCTTGTAAGACAGGTGGAAATATGAGGGACATATGGAAAATTATCTCCCCTAGACATTTATACTTCATTCCTACATTGTCTTGGCTTCTAGAAAAATGTTCCCATGAATATGAAAATTAATACAAAAACTTTGTCTAGAAATAAATCAGTTCAGTTTTCTCATATAGCTTTGAATAAAGGGACTCCAGGCATCAGGATGAGGTCAACAAAACTCCAGGCCTCAGGATGAGGGCAACCTACAGTAGGAACTTTAACCATTGTCCTCAGGTCCTGGACCGAAGAAGTTGAACAAAACCAAAAATTATCACTGTCTAACTTAGAAAGTCAGGTGACTTTCTCTTTAAGAGTTTGTATTGACTTTTCCATTTGGCCCACGACATTAATCCAGGTGGAGAAAGATGTCTTCATGATTGCCTTATATTGGCTTGCAAGGAAAAATTCTAGGGTAATTTGATCATCTATAACAACCCTGGCCAGGGAGTTGAATCTGACTTTCATGTATTTCAGGGATACATTTTGACCAGTTTATCTAAGTGGATGGTCCCTACCATCAAGATAACTATCTGCAAGGTACATAAATATAACAATATCTTTGGTTTTCCCTCCAAGAAGCTCCCTTAGTAAATCAGTGCAGTCTTACCGGAAAGAGATTTCTGCAGTCATCTGAGGGTTACATGACCTCTAGTGCTGGCTCCTTAAATACTTGAGTGTTTCTTTGGCCCCTATAGGGCAGTTACCATTTTTATAGAAGAAAGGCAAGTTAATGTCTGATTCCTACACAAAATCTGCACTCTCAAGCATTCACATGGTGCCTCTGGAAAAAGTTTTTGTTTTTTACCACTGTTGCCCTTTCCCCCAGTGGGACCTATATGAGTTGCAGAGTATAGCTTGACAGTGCTTCCAAGCTGGCTGGTGGCCATAGAGTGTCTAGTCGAGTTTGAGTAATAGAGTCTCATCTTTCTTTTTGAGGGAATTAGTTTAGCCTAGTCTGTTTGTTCACACCAATGCCTGGATCTCATTCATCCGTGCTTCAGAAAAACTGGGTGTCAGTTATAGGAAGGGGGATGTGCAGCTATCTTGATGTTTTGATAGATATTTTGCACGGAGGAGGTGCAGCTCTTGTTTGATGGGATAATATGCCCCGGATTGTCCAGTTGAAGATACTGTGCCTTGAATTTATGTCCTTATAGATGCAAAGTTCATCCTGGGTCATTTAAGAACACAGTCCACATTCAAAGTTGCTAAAATTATACAGTTGATAAATTATCAGTTGATAAAATTACCTTTAGCCTTCAAGATGTTTTTTCTGGGGCTGCTGCTGCTGGTGATGATAATGATAATAGTGATAACAATAATAATGCTACTAATTAAACTTTACTGTCTTTATATACCTGGCATTTTGTCAGACATTTTTGTAAAACTTCAATAGTCCCTTTTACATGCATTCTACCCTACTTCTACTCCCTCTTCATTTGTCTCCAGAGGGTGGGTTAAGATTAAGAACAAGGGAATGCACTGAGGCCAGAACTTTGACATGATGAAGGATTTTGTAAGTTGGAATTTGCATTTTTCCTGGCCTCCCTGAGAACCTGAGTTTCACATGTTGCCAGAATATCCATGATAAATGAGATTTAAGCTTATCTCTCAATTAGGAATTAGCTTGGTTTAGGAAGTCTCTAGAGAAAGGGCTAATAATAAAGTTTGTGGTTTCAGCTTTAGGTCACAGGCATAGTATCAGTGTTTGGGTCTGTGCGTAATTTAGCTACATTCAGCAGGGTGAGGGGTTCCTCACAGATTTTAAAATCCTACCCTAGGTTTCCTGAATATGAAACTTTTGTATTCTTTTGCCTTGGTCTTCTGTATCAAACCCAACAGTGCTCAGATGATTTAGGATGAGCACGCTGATAACTACCGGTAACATCTAGAACTCATGTCCCCCACTTCTAGCCCACGGATTATCATACTCTGCTGTGCTGGCTGAAATAAATATTTCACATTAGCAGACATAAATTCAGTTTGTTAGATGTGTAGCTAAGACTTAATTTTCCTCCCTTTTCTCCCAGATTGTTATAGGCTAAGGTCAAAGCTTTTAAACGTCCCCAGTGGAGTGTAAAATACGTGTTAAACTTTTAAGACATTTCAAACATTTGCCTCTATGGTTTGTGACCAATGTATCCATTAATTTGTTGTTTGGTCATAGCTTTTGCCATGTCAGTCTTAGGTCAGGTAAACACTGATGCTTTCAATTTTTCTTTCATTCACTTAGCAAACAATCGCTCCTGAAAGCCCCGTGAAATACATGCCAAGCCAAACTACGAAAGACAAGGATGATGTCAGTAAATGGGCGGAACTGTTCATCTTCAGATGGGATTTGCCTTGCTCAACTTACTTTTATCTTTGCAGAGCAACCTAGTGTAATGGTAATGGTGGAAGTGAATAGGGCTTTAATTGGATTGGGCTCTTATGGATCTAAGAGCTACTAAGGCAGACTGAAAATGCTGTGTTCTTGGTCTTCACCAAGATAAAAATGTAGTTCAAAAGCAAAATGGAGTTGCTTGAAGTGAGTTATTAGCCCATCCAGAATCATTTTCAATGGCACGGCTCAGTGTGTTGCTTGTAATACCATCACATGGTCTATTCTCAAAGATGGTCTTTCCTAGCCATTTAAAAAAGTGGCAAAGCATCCCTTCTGTCTTCCTCCCACACTGATTTTTATGTAACCAAGGGGAATATAAAAACTTCCCAAAAAGCAAGAAAAGTAACTCAGCCCAAATGTCTCTGATTAATCCCTGGTGTTTCAATTTCCTTATCTACCCCTATCTGTTGGAATCACCACATTGTGCTGTTTTATAAATTAAATGAGATAATATTTGTGAAAGTGCTTTGCAAATTGGAAATTTCTCTATAATATATGGATTATTATATTGCTCATTATCACTCAATCAAACCCTATAAAAATCTTCAAGTTTGAAGGAAAATCTGAAACAATTTCTACTCTTTTTGAATCCCCTTTGATCCTTTCTCCTTTTAATTCCACATGGGGTATAAAACTGCTCAACTATTGCACTGATCATTACTCAAGTTATGATTTCAACATAGCCATTAACATAACTTCATAGACAACCCTTGTGTGAAATTCTATAGCCTTAAGATTTTCATCCCATCCTGGGGTGCCTGGGTGGCTCAGTTGGTTAAGCGGCTGCCTTTGGCTCAGGTCATGATCCCGGAGACCCAGGATCGAGTCCCACGTCGAGCTCCCTGCTTGGCAGGAAGCCTGCTTCTCCCTCTTTCACCCCCCCTGCTGTGTTCCCTCTCTGGCTGTGTTTCTCTCTGTCAAATAAATAAAATCTTAAAAAAAAAAAAAAAAGATTTTCATCCCATCCTATAACGAGAAAGAATTAAAAATATGAAAACATTCTCTGAATATTAGTGCAGAATTCCTCACTATCTCTCTATGTGACAAAATTTTTTAGAGTAGTCTATTGAAAAAAAAAAATAGATGATTGCTCTATCTGGTGAAGCTACATTTTGGAAGATGATGAATCTTGACATTAAGCTAACTGCAACTAAACTATAGCCCGTAATTGATATGTGGTGTAGGTGTGTGCAGGCACAGGTGTGTGTATATGTGTGCATGTGTAGGGGAGAGAGCGAAAGAAATAAACATCTTGGGTAAGCCAGTATAGCACATAAAATGAACGTACATTTATGATGAACCTGAAATGTAATAGATACAGAGGATACAAAGGAAAGAAGAAAATCATTCTGGCCTCTAAGTAGCTTTTTTTTTTTTTTTTAAAGGTTTTATTTATTTGACAGAGAGAAACACAGCCAGAGAGGGAACACAAGCAGGGGAAGTGAGAGAGGGAGAAGCAGGCTTCCCGCTGAGCAGGGAGCCCGATGTGGGACTCGATCCCGGGTCTCCGGGATCATGACCTGAGCCGAAGGCAGCCGCTTAACCAACTGAGCCACCCAGGCGCCCCTTCTTCTTCTTTTTTTTTTAAATTTTTATTTATTTATGTGAGAGAAAGAGAACAAGAGGGGAGAAGGTCAGAGGGAGAAACAGACACCCTGGTGAGCAGGAAGCCCAATGTGGGACTCCATCCTGGGACTCCAGGATCATAACCTGAGCTGAAGGCAGTCACTTAACCAACTGAGCCACCCAGGAACCCATCTAAGTAGCTTTTAACCCAGAAGACAAATGAGAATTCCTTTGACATTTTCAGTTTCCTTGTGATATGCTAAACAGTGAGTGTCCTTAATTTTCACATTTAAATTTCCTTTACAAGAAGAAATTTGATATCTTGGCTTCAGTGAAGGAGGGGAAGTTTTTCACGAAGGAAATGGAGTATTACTCCCCTCCTTGAAAGGACATGAACTAAAACAAAACCAGTTTGTCAGGGCTCGGATCTATTTTTTTTTTTCTTTTTCTTTTTAATCTTTAGGAGTGAATCATGAAAAAGTATCAATGGTAAAAAGACTGGTGAATGGGGCACCTGGGTGGCTCAGGCGCCTGGGTGGCTCAGTGGGTTAAAGCCTCTGCCTTCAGCTCAGGTCATGATCTCAGGGTCCTGGGATGGAAGCCACATCAGGCTCTCTGCCCCGCTGGGAGCCTGCTTCCTCCTCTCTCTGCCTGCCTCTCTGCCTACTAGAGATCTCTCCCTGTCAAATAAATAAATACAATCTTTAAAAAAAAAAGACCCAAAACTGACGGATCTCATTTTTAATTTCTTCCTTCAGGTCTTTGTTTTGTGGTTATTCCCAGGGCCCAGAATACACGCAAACCCATGGGGACATCTGAGGACACTGAAGTAGATCAGTGACCCTGCTCAATGGTACGCATCAAAGAACAGCAGCACCGTTAGAGAAAGATACGGCTTCCACCACCTTATTCAGTTAGATCTACTGAATTAGAATCTCAAAAGGCAAAGGCCCAAGACTCTGTAATTTTCAAAGCTGCCTAGCCAATTCTGATCAATTCAATTTGGCGGAAGTCTGTGGGTGACTTTTGGAGAATCCCTGTGCT